>JARSSU010031178.1:0-20369 GCA_029619165.1 Eurosta solidaginis
TAAATGAAATTACAGCAATTTCTAATAAAATCGCGCAATCCATACAAACGGATGAACACACTCAACATAATTTTGCTATTGAAATGAAATATAAGTTAAAAATTATCAAAGAAGAAATAATTAATATAGACTATGCGATACATTGGGCTAAGGCCGGCATAGTCAACTCCTATATATTTTCAAATGAAGAAATTATGTTAATTAAATCAATATATGAAAAAAACAATTTTACCCTAAGTAGTATAGAAGAATCACTAGAAATCGCAAGCGTAAAAATTGCAACAAACGATAAAATGTTATTTTACATAATAGGATTACCAATAACAAATGAAGACATTTGTGAGTCAATTTTGATAAAACCTATAAAGATAGGAAAATTTATTAATAAAGTCCCTTACGAGGACATTGTAACATGTAATAATAACGTAGTATATGGAATTGAATCTAAATGTAAAGAAAATAATAATGTAAGAATATGTAACCGTAAGGCTATAGTAGACATTAGCAACACTACCTGTGTCCCACCTCTACTGAGAAGCAAGCCAGCTGAATGCGTTTTTGTTAATAACCAGCACATCCCAACCGTAGAAAGCATCACTCCTGGCATCCTACTACTAAATCAATACAACGGCACTATAGATATCGACAACCAAAAAGTAAACCTGACAGGGTCATACGCAATACAGTACCATAATTCCACAGTTCGTATCAATAAACAGATATATTCTTTTAACGAACTACTAACCAGCAAACCACTACCTGCAATTCTCCAGTCAAATGTCCCATCAAAGCAAGAAGAAGAAATCCTAAGTTTGGAAATGATGAAGGAACTCCATATAAATAACACAAATCGTATAAATTCATTGCGCACAAAACACAAAGCAGCCATAATCACAAATTTTTCTCTAACAATCATGATAATAATCTGCCTAGGAGGACTCATATTCGCACCAGTAATAAGAAGACATTTTACAAAGGAACCAGAAGAGCTATCAAGCTACAAAGTAAGCATCCAGGTAAACGATAACAAGGAACCTGTAGCATCCGAAATACCTACCTTAACAAACGAGGACGTTCGTTTTTGGGGTGGAGGAGTTAGCACCAACTAAGTCAACATTCGAGCTGACGCTAATGTAAAGAGCTTAGTCAGCAATACGCAAGTTGATGGCTCAAAATACTTAATAATAATTTTGAAGCAAACAGGAAAAGGCCCAGACGCCTGATCAGCAAAAACACAAATATTGTGAACGACATCCGGAATTGAATTGGGAACAACATCCGCCATGCGCCGAACGAAATAATGCTGGCACAGGTAGAATTAAGTTATATTTAGAACTAATTTACCATTTTTAGTAGTCAGTTGTAAGCAGTCAGTTGTAAGCAGTTAGTTGTAAACGTTTAGTTTTAATTAGTGAGTAACAAAAGTAAGGTCTTACGACCAATAATTAAATTAGTGAATAAATAATAATAAAGGTCTTGAGACCCAAAAAAATTATTTTTTTTAGTAACCTTAACAAAGGATACAATAATTTATATCTTCAAATGATATTAACTGTACCAT
This sequence comes from Eurosta solidaginis, assembly GCA_029619165.1. Lineage (NCBI taxonomy): Eukaryota > Metazoa > Arthropoda > Insecta > Diptera > Tephritidae > Eurosta > Eurosta solidaginis. The sequence continues at coordinate 1,562 of JARSSU010031178.1, forward strand.
CTCACGTAGCTAAGCTTTCAAATGCAAAAAACCGTTTTAAAATCGGAGCATTCTGTGTGAAGTTATGTGCATACATGACATTTAGCGACTTTATTTTATAAGATTTATAGATAGATTTTTAAAATTTTCAAACTATTCTGAATGTATAGGTTAGCTATTCTAAGTACCTATACACAAAAAATCTTATTTTAAAGAAACATTTATACAGGTTATTAGTTATATCCTTGTCTGGATGTATTAAAAGTAGATATTTTATTATCGCGAACTTGTATCTGATGGGCGCTGGAAATATTTTGCATGGGCTTTGCTCTTGAAAACAGCTCTACAACTTGCAATTCAGCGTTAATCATTTCAATTTGATTGCTTGTTACTTCTTCAATCATAATTTTTGATGGAGTCATGTGGACTGCCTGTACAAAGTCAGATGCATTGTTGACGACTATATCACGCGCTCTTACATGTTTTCGAATGATTGTTTTAATGGTTGCACCAATCCCGTCTACACAACCTTTGCCATGTGATGTTGCAAAGTAATTCCAAACAATTTTCATTCCAAATATTTCTTCAAAGTGAGGAATTAAAGCTGCAATATATTTGTTTTTGAATTGTGAGGATGTCCGTCACTCCACATTTTTAAAATTCTAACTGTACTTGGCAAATTTTTAAACAATATATACAAGTATGGAACAATAGTGTCTTTTTGTATGTGACAAATTGTTTGATACCAGCACCTTGGCAGGAAGGTTCCGTTATAATATAAGCCACTGGTAAAAATTGAAAGCTGCCGCTGATTTCAGTGTGCACTTTGGACTTCATCTTGATTTTCGCAAACGAAATCCTCCGCAAAATCCACTTGCAGCAGACCTTCTACGGCATAATTCACACTAAGAGCTCTTGGGCGATCATGAACATTAAATACTTCAATTATTTTATACTAAAATATAAAAAACACACACCTTAATGTCACTTAAATAATAATTTTTATTTTGTAACTTAAATTACAAAAACAATACAAATTGTTTCGACACTCGCGTGGTGCCTTCTTCAGTTGTTTGTGTCAACTAACCATTGTCCATCAGATGACAAATAAAGCCTAGCAATACTTAACAATAAAAAACAAATAATTTCCAATATTATAATATCATACCGTACAAAAAAGAGTAATAAGAGAATGCGCATTGGCAACGCAACAACAATAAAAAGTAAAACAGAAAATTTAATGCAAGGCTGAAAAAAGACTAGAGTACAGTGGGCCACTATCACGATTAACTGCAACATTTTTATTAACATAGATGTGTAGTGATTCTAAAATATTTAATTTATTTATATTGGATTCTGATACAATTAATTTACAGTCCTCTTCACTTAATGCATGCTTGTTCAATAAAGCGTGCTCCGCGATTCCGCTCCTTGGATCAATATTTTTGATATATTTGAGATGTTTATGCATCCTAATTCGTACAGTGCGACTCGATTGGCCATATATTTCGCGCCGCATACCGTTCCATCGTCATTCATTTGTGAGCACGTGACGGAATAAACGCCCCGGTTTATCCAAACTGTCACACTTGTCCTTCGTCGATTTAAGCAACGATTTCAATTTAGATTTATTTTTAGGCGCAACGTTTACGTTTACTTTATCAAACAATCTTTTAATATGTTTGAAATAATGCGTATCATAAGTTATGCTACAAAAAACTTGTTTATCTTTTTTACCCACTGTATCGAAAAACGAGCTGCATTCTCTTTTTTCTTTTTTGCTTTTATGTTTGTTTATTAGCTGTAGGATGCTGTTAGGGGAGTAGCCATTATATTCAGCTATGTTTATTATTTTCTCTTTCTCTCTCTTAAATGCGATTTCGTTGAGCGGTACATTTACAAGACGATGAGTCATGGAATTAAAAGCTGCTAACTTGTGGGAGTAGTAGTGGTTCGATTCTATGGGGATGAAACGCTCAGTCGATGAAGGTTTTCGATAAATATCGAACTCGATAACTCCATCAGTACCATGTATTAGTTTTAAATCAAGAAAAGGCAGCTCATTATTTACCTCAGATTCATATGTGAACTGAATTTTACTATTTATCGAATTGAATGAGTCAAGCGTGCTATTGATTTTGTCTTTCTCAATAATTACTACACAATCATCGACATAGCGATAGTATACCCGTGGGAACAATGATCTCTGAGTCAATTGTTCTTCGATAGTATTCATAAATAAATTGCATAAAAAGGGGCTTATATTTAACCCCATTGGTAAGCCGTCGATTTGCTCGTAGAATACACCTCTGAATTGGAAAAAGGATTGATTAACGCATAAAACTGTTAGATCAAATAAAGCACTGGAGACCGACGGATTTAAGTTTTGTCTGTCGAGCCAAATGTGTAGTGCGTCCAAGGCCCCTTTTTTTGGTACGCTTGAGAAGTAAGAAATGATATCGAATGACGCAAAACATTCATTCGAATTTAACCGAACATCTTTAATTTTTGTAATCAGTTCTAATGAGTCTTTTATCGAAAAATTATCGAAACTCTTAAGTTTGTTGAAATAATCACTCAGCCATCTTGCAATGTTGGAAACAGGGGAAGTATATCCAAAGATAATAGGGCGAAATTTATTTCCAGGTTTATGCGCCTTATATAGACCGTATAAACAGGGGACTCGTACATAGGATTTGTGCATTTTGATATCCCACTGACGGCCGAACAACTGGGCATACTTTTTTCGATGTTCCGTAGCTTGTCTCTTCATTTTTGGAAGGGGATTATTTACTCTCACGTAGTTTTCTTCTTTAATAAGTGCGCTCATACCATTGTTGTAGTCGTCTTGGTTCATTACAACTACACAGTTGCCCTTGTCCGATTTTGTTATATAAATGTTTTTTTGGTTTAGCGATTTTACTGCGTCATGCAACTTACTACACTGTCTACGATTATTTGGAAACGATTTTGATGTTAAAGCTTGTTTTATATTGTACCGTAAATTTTCAGCTTCCTCGGGTTTTAATCTTCCGACAGCCAACTCAGAGTCAAGTATTATGTCCTGCATAGGTGAGGATTTATGTGGTAACGCAAAATTCAGACCTTTATTCAAAAGTTCAATTTCATTTTCATGAAGAGTCACATCCGACTTATTGATGATGAGATCAGGTATGAATTTGCTAGATGATAACTTGGGCGTTTTTGTTACCTTCAGTTTTCGTAACTTGAATCTCTTTGTTTTCATTTGTTGTCGAGAAACACGGTCTAGTTTTGCACTTAACTTGGTTAATAATTAATCCCAGATTACAGACGCAAGATTGGATGATAAAAACTTGTGTAGTTTGTAAGCAAGTAACTCGCAGGAAAACAACTGGGCGTGTTTTCGCTTTAGGGCTTGACTTAACCAATAAAATTTCGCTTTCTCAATAGACAATTTTCCCACCGGGCACTTTGTTTTGCACTTAAACGAGAGATCAATAAATTTTGGTATCACTTTTCGGCTTTGCATCTGGATAGAAACCACACGTCCACCTTTAGGCTACAGATTTTTTCCTTGGTTTTTTGAAACTGTAAATACTTCGGACTGCTCGCATTTGTTAAAACTATGTATTAAAATTGCGCCGACAAGCCAGATATATATGCAACAAGATCAGTTAGCTTTCCACTTTTCTGTCGTCTTTCAGTCCGATTTACACCATCGTTTTTCGTCCATTTCATCCATGATACTTGCATATCGAGATCAGCTTCACCCACCAGGGCAGTCAATTTCGGTACTGTTATACCAGTACATTTAACGCACTCGCCATACCAGCAGTCCATTGAAGGTATATCACACAAGAACTGCAATACAAAACCATTTTCATAATCTGACACGTAGGCAACAATTTATGTAAAGCAGAGACGGCATCTATGAAATTAGCATGGTATGAGCATAAGCATATGTTGTGTGGCAATTCTTTATAAGCTTGACATGATTCGGTCGATGCCTTAGGAAAAAAGTAATTCCACACGTATCTATATGGAAGGGGAAAGAAATTTTAAACCTAGTTTTTCCTTAACAAAGTGGAGTGGTCTTAAACAGTAAATAAAAATCACAGTACTTACCTTTCCCCGAGTTGCCTTGTTCTTCATTAAATAGTGCACATTAGGCCGGGTCGATTTGTGGGGAGGCAAAAAAATCGCCCATTGCTCTGTGAAAATCATATTCTAGGGATCAAAATAAGAAACTTTGCGGAAGGAACCATACCTCTAAAACGAATTCTGATGCCCCCCTTTGGGTCGAACTGGCAAATTTTGAAAAATCCCACTTTGAAATGCCTATGTTTTTTTCTTTTGGAGTTTATTTTCTCTTTAGAAATTTATTTAGTCAGAACATATGTAAATGAACAAATGAATTTAACTTAGTAATAGAAAAGAAATTAAAAAAAAATTATTAGAAATTAGCGTTTTTACAACCCCCTTTTAAAACCAAGGCATCACTGTGATGCATTTGCATGTCGTAAAAATAGTTGTGTAGGTTTTTTATTCAACCGTTTTAAAAAATGAAGGTATCACTGTGACACAATTGCAGATCGTAAAATTGCTTGTGTTGTTTTTTTAAGCCATCACAAGACACAGCAGGTAGAATTGAAATTGCCCCTACCCAAAAGTTCGACCCAAAAGGGGGGACATCAGAATTCGTTTTAGAGGTATGGTTCCTTCGGCAAAGTTTCTTATTTTGATCCCTAGAATACGATTTTCATATGAGCGATTTTTAAATCGACCCGCCCTAGTGCACATGCTTCTCTGCAGCTTAGTACCATGTGCCTAGTGGGCAACAAGATTTTCTCGCCACTTTCGGACAGATATTCCTTCACATCTCGAATTCTGGGTGAGACTCGCGAAATATATTCACGCTCATAGAAAGCTATAATAGCTTTTTGAGCATTAAGATATTTTGGTGGATCTTTTTTGGGGCGGTGGTGGTATAATACTATTCTCCATGTCCATTTTGTTGGCTTCGCGCACGCTACTAAAAATTTTTGTCAGGACAGCTTTCCGCTTAGTTGGTGATTGGGTAATGCTCGTTCTGCTTTCCTCATCGCCTTACCGAATGTTTGTGAACAGTTATACCCTGTTAATTGAGTGTCACTCAAAACTGATCTGCTCCGTTTTTCCCCAGTACGCTTTTTTCACGAAACTTCTGTACCCTTTGCCGAATGTTCTCACGTCGTTTTTCGAGCACACTACTTATTGTTGTTTGCGGCATTTCATTTTCTTCATTTTTCGCCGGTAAAGTTTCGTACTTGCAGCTCTTTTCTTTTTATACTCCTCAAATTTTCCGGTGCTTTTAAGCTTAGCTATGTATTTTTGTTTTGCTGAGCTTTACTTACACGAACCTGCGGTTTTATAATTAGTATGTTAGAATATACACAGTTAAATTATTAAAAAAAAATCACTGCCACGTTACACATGATTGGCACATTTTATTCGATGCTACCTAATTTTATTAATGTGATTTCTAATGAGACCGAAAAATCGCGGATTATACTAAGAACACATACCAGTGAATTTTAAAAACAGCGGTCAATTTCGCCACAAAAAAAAATAGTTTTTTGCACTACGACGTTACATATAATTTGCGACCTAAATATTTTAAGCCGAAAATGCATACCGGAGGTATATGGATACTTATCTAGTGTGATAAGTATCCAAATATACTATTTTCTTCCCTTAAAACTTGAAAATTCTGGAAAAAATAGGTCAAAATAATTTTATTTACCTTTTTTTCGATGCTGAAATTTTTTCCATTTTTTCAATTCGGAGATTAATTTTAAAAGAGTGAGAAATGTCAAATACAGACAATTTTAATTTCTTGAAATATAGTGTTACTAGATATTTTACGAAATAATCTTTCGTATCAAGTAACATTTCATACAGTATTTGTAAAATAAAAAAAAATCCGGTTTCACTTTTCGCGATTCTGGCCATATATAAAGAAAATTTGTAAAGTAAATAAAACTCAAAACGTTTTTAAAAAACTGATGATGGGTAAACAGAAGCTAACAGAACGACCTTTCCATCGTCTGTTTATTGATTTTATGGGTCCTTATCCTCGTTCTAGTGATGGCATTTGCACTACGCAGCGTTACTCATTCAACCATCAACATGTCACCATACTATCCCACTTTCAGTATGCCTATGATACAGCATGCTGCATCATATGAGCTATACGGAAAGTTGGCGACGTTGAAGAATGGTGACGTGGAGCTGGATACGGCTGGTGATAAAATGCAGCTCATAAGAAACAGAATTATGAAGGAGCTGAAGTTGGCTCATGAAAGGAGCCAAAGGTTTATGACACTAGAAGTAGGGATGTCACGTTTAAAATAGGACAAGTGGTATATCGCCGAAACTTTGAACAAAGTTCCCAAGTCGAAAACTGTAATGCCAAGTTAGCCCTAAACAATCAAATGCGTTGTCTTAAAATCAATAGTAAATTCAATGCATGAACTTGGCGACAGTAGTGGGAAGAAGATCGGCGTAGACCACGCTAAAGACATTTCTGCAAAATAGTTTAATGTTTTTTGTAGTACTAGTAACTTTGTTCTATCTTAGTTATCTATTAATTAACGTAGTATATTTATTTATTTAACGACGTATTTTATATATTAACTCAATGACGTATGTAATTATTTTATTTTTCTTGACTTCTGTATTTATTTGATTATTTTTCAATTTATTAAATTTTTATTTTATTTATTTATTTTTAAATTTTTTTTTATTTCCCTACTTGACTATATGATCAGTGATGTTTTATTTTATAATTTTTCTGCTACCTGTGATATTTTATTTTATTTATTTTATTTTTTCTATCTAGTTTTTTATTGTGATATTTTATTTACTATTAGATATGTAGAGTAGCATTAGCCCAGTGATTTAGTTTGTAGGTAAGCAGTAGAGAAGTTAAAGCGTGAAGAAAATTAGCCCGGCATTGAGTCGTGGGTCGAGGCCACACGTTGGACGGAGACAAAATGTCGGAGGCTACGTGGGAATTTTTTACGCACACGAGTTATGTATAATGCCAATAACCCCCAATTACCAATAATTCTTCAACTTATGTAAGTGCAGATTCAGCACAAGACGATGACGACAAATTCATATTAAGCATAACAAAATAAATAAAAGTAACTTCCGGCCCTATATAAAGTTATAGTCATTACAAAATTTAAGTAAACAATTCAGGTTAATTAGTAGTAAGCATTTTCACCATTGTTTTAAAATACAATTCAAGTTAATTAGTGATAAGCATTTTCACCATTGTACATTTACGCTTTCTTTTAATTTGGAATAAAGAAAGGAATTCAGTTTGGTTTTGGAGTCTCTCGACTTAAAGTCTAGTTTCGGTTGTTAATTTATTTCAGCCGTTGCCTTTGGCATTTTTTTAAAAATCTGCTTGCCGCTAACACGACGAAATTGGCGCAGTCGGTAATCCTTTATATATATATAAAAGGATCGTGATATGAACAACTAAAACGTGGCAGTGCAGTTACATACAGTAGTAAAGTGACCACCCACAAAGAACACAATTAAAAAGTGGCAGTGCAGTTGTTGTTGTTGTTGTTGTAGCGATAAGGTTGCTCCCCGAAGACTTTGGGGAGTGTTATCGATGTGATGGTCCTTTGCCGGATACAGATCCGGTACGCTCCGGTACCACAACACCATTAAGGTGCTGGCCCGACCATCTCGGGAACGATTTATGTGGCCACATTAAACCTTCAGGCCATCCCCTCCCTCCCCAACCCCAAGTTCCATAAGGAGCTTAGGGTCGCCAGAGCCTCGTCTGTTAGTGAAACAGGATTCGCCGCGGATAGGTGAGGTTGACAATTGGGTTTGGAGAAGCTATATGTTGCGCTGGCAACCTGCAGGGTTGCGCTACACAGCCCCTTGAATGTGGTATTTTAGTCGCCTCTTACGACAGGCATACCTACCGCGGGTATATTCTGACCCCTAACCCGCTGGGGGATGGCAGTGCAGTTACATACAGTAGTATAGTGACCACCCACAAAAGAACACAACTAAAAAGTGGCAGTGCAGTGACTGCAGTCGTATAGTGACCACCCACAAAGGAACCCAACTAAAATAGTGGTAGTGCAGTGAGTTCAACAGCAGTTTATAGCCACCATCCACAAACGTACGGCAGCAAGATTAGAGCCAGGAGGCAGATTGAACAAGACGCCAGAAGACATATGGCACAGGACCAAACTCAAATTCCACCAGTCAACCTGGAAGAAGAGCTCGCCTGCTGTTCGCAGCAGCTAGAACAGCTAAGGGCAGCATACTTAGAACTACAGAGCAGGCAAACACCCGATCATAGCAGGGCAGACAGAATATTTAAAAATATCGCCCAACTTCCTGTATTCACAGGACAGGGAGAGGTATCCGTAAATTCATTTTTTAGTAGCAGCGAATATCTACTATCAACAATAGGAGATGCGAACCTGAAGAAGAAGCTATTAGAATGATTTTCTATCGAACAATCCAGGGGGAAGCAAAGAACGTAGTTATCAACTTTCCAGAACCAGACAACTGGCAGGTGATAAAAGACACCTTGAAGATGCGTGTTAAGCCCGATACGGAACCCCACGAAATCTATCGAAGAGTAACGTCACTACGAGTAAATTCGGTAAGAGAATTAGCCATAGAGATTCAAAAATATAAAGCTGAGCTCCTAGTGTACTACAGCGGAGGTCAGGGAATAGACCTAACCAATATCGATAGCTTGCTAGTAAATACAGCTAAAGAAATGACGAAGGGTACGTTACTAGATAAAATTTATGAATGTAGGGAGCTAGGACAAATAGTGTCAATTATGAACCAAAGAAGGTTCGAAGACACTTGTGTAAGGCCAGAATATCGTAAAAATAAACAAGAGAGAACAAAGATTCCATTATAAGGAATGGCCTAAGAAAAATTATCATCAAACCCCACAGTTCAAAGCCCCAGGGCAAATTGATAAACATTCAGGAAATGTTAGACAAATTTTAAATTGCTCAGGGCAGGTTAGACAGAACCGACAGGGCCTGTACCCAAACAGGGAAAATATATCGTTACAAAGGAGGCAGAGTCCTCAGGAGTACCAAAATAAAGGGTACCAAAATAATTCACGTCCATATCAAAGGGACCCAAAGGTAGGAAACCCTAGGCCAAATTCGGTCAAAACCGGTGGAATCAACCTAGGCAAGACCGAGCGGAACCTATGGAAGTAGACAACTTAGAGAAGGTTCAAAGAAAACAAGAAAAAATAAAAGAGGAATTAAATAATTGTGAATGTTCCTATAATCAAGAAAAAGAGAAGAAGAACTAAATAATTGTGAATGTTATTATAGTCAACCATAATGCTTACGTTTCGAAACAAGAAATATAATGCTCTCATTGATACAGGAGCTAGCATAAGTTTAATCGATAGCACTGTGAATGATTTCGAAAAAATTTTAATCAAAAAGCCAATAGCATTTAGCACAATAAATAAAAATGATTTGATCAAGCATGAAGTGCTAACAGAGGCACCTAAGGAATTTAATCTACCAGTATTTGCGAAAATTAAATGGAAAGTATCTTCACTACGAGGAAGAAAATATAAATTTAAAATAGGCATAGACCTACTCAATTGCTTTAATACAACAATAAATTTGGTAGATGGGTGTATAACACTGAATGAAAAGATGACTTATTTTAAGAGTAATACATATAATAATCTTGAAGTTCATGCGCTAGAAGCAAATGAATTCGACTGGAGCAGGATAAAGCTCGACCATCTAAACAAAGACGAAAAGGAGGAGGTAAGAAAAATAATAAGAAGATTTTGAAGTCTATTTTTTAAGGAAGGTGATCAGTTGATAAGTACGATGAAGGTTGTACATGAAATCAGGACAACGACAGACGAACAAATTAACAGAAAACTGTACAGATACACCCCACAACATGAAGCAGAGGTGAGAAAATAAATTAAAGAAATGGAAGAACAAGGAATTATAAGGAAAAGCCGATCGCGATACTCTAGACCATTAATCGTTGTACCTAAAAAGATAGATAATTGTGGAAAGCGAAAGGAAAAGCTCAATATTTTACAACTTTGGACTTAGCCAAAGGTTACAATCAAATTTTAATCAGGGAGCGAGATAGGGAAAAGACGGTATTCGCCACACCACATGGCCTATATTAATTTATAAGAATGCCATTCGGACTAAAAAACGCACCAGCGACATTCCAAAGATTAATGAATGAAACGCTACGTGATTTTTTAATAAAACATGTGTAGTGTATCTTGACGATATTTTAATCTTTAGTACATCCCTTCAAGAGCATGTTAAAACAATTACGGAAATATTCAAACTTTTAGCAAAAGCTAACCTAAAGGTTCAAATCGACAAATGTAATTTTATGAAAAAGGAGACAGAATCTTAGGGCATATCTTAACGGAGGAAGGACTGAAACTAAATCCCGAAAATAAAAGTAATTGAGGCATTTAAATTGCCCAGAATGAAAAACAAATAAAAAGTTGTTTAATCATTACAGGTTATTACCGAAAATTCATAAAGGATTACGCGAAGATAGCCCAACCTGTAAAAAAATACCTAAAAAAGAATGCAAAAATTAACTTAAAGGATCCAACATATGTAGAGGCATTTGAAAAATTAAAAATATTAATTAGTACCCATCCTGTTTTGAGATACCCAAACTTCGACAAACCCTTCACAATGACAAACTGACGCTTCGAATTATGCACTTGGTGCCGTGTTATCGCAAGGTGGGCACCCGGTGTACTTTATATCTAGGACGCTGAATACCACGAAAAGAAATTACTCTGCGACGGACAAAGAGTTTTTGGCTATTCTATGGAGCATCAACTATTTAAGAATGAATATTGAATATTTAAAAGGAAAAGAAAACTAAGTGGCAGATTTTCTGAGCAGATTAGAAACGACGGAAGAAGAAAAATAATATAAAGATATTAACAAAAATGATATTCAGACCAAAATAATTTACAAGCAAGTATAGATGAATCACGTAAGGGAAAGTCCTTCACTCAGGATTCAGCAAACGTACAACCAAATTAAAATAAAAATTTATTATCCTAAACTGTTGAACTAATTCAAATAGTTTATAAACCAATGTGACATATGCCAGGAAGTAAAATACGACAGAAACCCATTAAGGCCAAGTTTCGGGTTATCAGAAACTCACACAGAGAAAAACGACATTATACATATAGACACTTACAATAATTTTCTTTAAGCTGGCTCTAGGTCATATGTATTAACCACACGATTGTTTTTGTTTTTATCTCCAATATAATTCAATCTCCACCGGAGATCGTCATCAGGGGCTACAACAACAATTAAAGTTTTATTTAACAAGAGTTATTCCATAGTGTATACATATATATTAACAAACATATTTACATCTTTTACTAGCATACATACATTGGCTGTTAAATAGGTAGCATCTATTTACTTCAAGATTTTGTTTAGAACTGATTTTTTGCGAATCAAGTAGGTGGCGGTATAAGTGAACGACCGTTTCGGAGGCTTTTTTTGTAGTTAAGTCTCTTGTTCTCATTTGTATTAATTATGTGGAGCATCTCCAACGTAAAGCCTTTGTTATAATGTTGCTCTCGCTGTAGTATGCTCACCGTGTCGAGGTCAGGTTGATGTCCACTCTCAGCACAGTGGGCTGCTAGTGCTGTTTTATGCGTGGAATTTGATTTTAAGCATTTAATATCTGATCGATGTCCCCCTATTCTAGTTTTTGAGCTTATTTTTCGTGGTGCCAACATATTCTTTGTTGCATCTGTTGTTTGCATCTCCTGCACAACGTATCTTGTAAATGATATTATTTTTAACCATCTTATCAACTTTGCTTTTCATGTTGTTCAAAAACATATTATTTGTGTTCGTTGGCTTGTGCGCTATTCCAAATTCTACCTTTGTCATAAATATTAGAGCCTTGTAACCTTTCTGAAAAACCAGGTATATATACAATAGATTTGTATATTAGTGGACTTTTTCCTTCTATTTCCGATTTTTCACATTTTTATGATTATTAATCAGCTTATGTATTACCCCGGATGGAAAAATCATTCATCTTGAGTATGCGTTCGATATGTTTTTTGTTCTCAGCGTGGAACATTCCGTCGCTGGTGTCTAAAACTCTACCAACAAAGTTTTTGACCGTATTAAAAATCGTGTTTTTAGGGATGTTATGAGAGGTAATTAATGATACGCGCTGAATATGTGGACTTCTGGTTCCAACCTACCTTGATTTTGTTGCCAATTTTGCAAATTAACGAATCTAAAAAGGGTAATTTGTCATCGCTCTCCAACTCCATCGTGAATTGGATGTCTTTATGATATGCATTCAGTAAATTTAAAGTTTCATTTATTTTATCCTCTTTCACTATTGCGAACACATCGTCTACGTATTTACTAAGTAGTCTAGTGTTCGCCACTACTTTTCCTAAAATGTTTTCCATAACAATGTCGGCTACAATTGGTGATGCCGGAGATCCCATTGGAAGTCCCTTTAGCTGTGTATACATTTGTTCCTCATACCTAACATGCCTATTTTCACTTATACAAAACATCACTATTTCCATGAAAAGATTTTTTGGGATATTTGTGTGTTCTTTTATCTCATCCCACTTTGCCCGTATTGTCTGTATAGCCATGTCTGTTGGTGTACTTGGAAACAGTGATATAACAACCAACCGATACTAGACACTCATTCTCACATATATAGGTGTCGTTGACTTTGTCCTTAAATTCTATTGCACTCTTTACATTGAACACATATTTCGTCGTCAGGTTTTTTAAAATATTTGTCAATTACTTACATAAATTATAGGACGGAGCATTCATCATGGAACAAATGGGTCTTAGGGGCATATTTTCTTTGTGGACTTTTGGTAAACCATATATTCGTGGTGGGAGGGCTGTGTGTGTGGTCATTTTATATTTTCGGATTTGGTTATAAGGCATATCTTATTTAATTTTTCTATCAATTGGTTGTTGTAGTCTTGGCGTCGGATCTTGGCGTAGTTTGCGGTATGTCGACAAATCATTCAATACGCTGTCCATTTTTGATCTATAATCCTTTTTCTCCATTGCAACTGTGATATTTTCCTTGTCAGCATTTAAAATTACAATTTGTTTATTTTTGTTTAGAAATTTTCGCCTTTGCTCCACTGTATCCTATATGGAAATATCGGTTGGGGCACTTCTTCGTTTAGTCATCGACTCTTTTATTAATAGTGAAATTTTTGTTCCTGTTCCTCTTTGTCCAATTTTTCTCCATCCGCTATACACTTGAAGAGAGGAAATTCTTCTTTTGTTATTGGTATAGGTCAGGTGGAAACTCCGTATTTCTTTTGTTTACCAACCACTGTTTGTTATTGTTTGTTCCTAATATTTGTTGATTATTTATTGAAACTTAGGTATAATCTTAGATTGTCTACACTTTAATAAGAACGTTATACTAGACCATAGTTTGGCTATTTGGATGGATTCTGTATTAAACCAATTGATTCGGTTCTTTGATTTGTTGTTGTATTTTCTCTTCAGCTCGGCGTAGCCCATCTTTGTTTAATTTCTACCCTTTCGGAGTCTTTTTTGTAGTTAAGTCTCTGTTTTCATTCGTATTAACTACAAACTACAAAAAAGACTCCGAAACGGTCGCTCGCTTATACCGCCACCTACTTGATTCGCAAAAATCAGTTCTAAACAACATCTTGAACTGAATAGATGCTGCCTATTTAACAGCCAATGTATGTATGCTAGTAAAACATGTAAATATGTTTGTTAATATATATGTATACTATGCCGGTCGATTTGTGGGGAGGCAAAAAAATCGCCCCTTGCTCTGTGAAAATCATATTCTAGGGATCAAAATAAGAAACTTTGCCGAATATACCATACCTCTGAAACGAATTCTGATGTCCCCCCTTTGGGTCGTAGGGGCAAATTTTGAAAAATCCCACTTTGAAATGCCTATTTTTTTCTTTTTGGAGTTTATTTTTCTCTTTAGAAATTTATTAGTCAGAACATATGTAAATGAAAAAAATGAATTTAACTTAGTAATAGAAAAGAAATTAAAAAAAGGAATATTAGAAATTAGCGTTTTTACAACCCCCGTTTGAAACCAAGGCATCACTGTGATGCATTTGCATGTCGTAAACATAGTTGTGTGGGTTTTTTATTCAACCGTTTTAAAAAATGAAGGTATCACTGTGACACAATTGCAGATCGTAAAATTGCTTGTGTTGTTTTTTTTAAGCCACCACAAGACACAGCAGGTAGAATTGAAATTGCCCCTACCCAAAACTTCGACCCAGGGGCATCAGAATTCGTTTTAGAGGTATGGTTCCTTCGGCAAAGTTTCTTATTTTGATCCCTAGAATACGATTTTCACAGAGCAATGAGCGATTTTTAAATCAACCCGCCCTAATGTATACACTATGGGATAACTCTTGTTAAATACAACTTTAATTGTTGCTGTAGCCCTGATGACGATCTCCGGTGGAGATTGAAATATATTGGAGATAAAAACAAAAACAATCGTGTGGTTTATACATATGACCTAGAGCCAGCTTAAAGAAAATTATTAGTTTCAACTAAAGGTCGCTAATAAAAAAAATTAAAATTTGTTATAATATAGAAATCACGCCGTAAGGGTAGAAACTAAACAAAGATGGTCTACGCTAAGCTGAAGAGAAAATACAACAACAAAACATGGAACCGAATCAATATGTTTAATACAGAATCCATCCAAATAGTCAAACTACGGTCTAGTATAACGTTCTTATTACAGTGTAGACAATCTATGATTATACCTAAGTTTATACAATATACGACCAAGCTTGACTACATTTTTACCGTCGACAAACCATATACCGAAGCATACAAAACATACGCTTGACAGACATATTCACTTATTCCACAGCAAAATACTTAGAACTTTAATCAAAGCTAAACACGAGGCTTTAAAAGAGAAAGAAAAACGAATTCAACAGACAATAGAGAAACTAAACCAAGATAATATTGAAAAATGATGACGTCACAACTTTATTTAAATGTGAGCAACAACTCACACGCACGAAAGCTACACAATGGAAAAATACACAAAAATTTAAATTTGAAAGATTGCGAAAGGAAAGGAATGAACAAATATTAGGACAAACAATAACAAACAGTGGTTGGTAAACAAAACAAATACGGAGTTTTCCAATCTGATGTAGAAGCTTTACTAGCAAAAGGTCCGAAGTTCGCTCTACCAATAACAAAAGAAGAATTTCCTCTTTTTAAGTGTATAGCGGATGGAGAAGAATTGGTACAAAGCGTAGAGAACAAAGAGGAACAGGAATCCGCGAGAACAAAATTTCACTATTAATAAAAGAGTCGATGACTAAACGAAGAAGTGCCCCAACCGATATTGCCATAAATGATACAGTGGAGCAAACGCGAAAATTTCTGAACAAAAATAAAAAATTGTAATTTTAAATGCTGACAAGGGAAATGTCACAGTTGCAATGGAGAAAAAGGATTACAGATCAAAAATGGACAGCGTATTGAATGATTTGTCAACATACCGCAATTACGCTAAGATCCGACGCCAAGACTACAAAACAAAAAAACAACCAATTAATGGAAAAATTAAATAAACTATGCCTTATAACCAAATACGAAAAATATAAAATGACCACACACACAGCCCTCCCGCCCGAATATATGGTTTACCAAAAGTCCAAAAAGAAAATATGCCCCTAAAACCCATTTGTTCCATGATTAGTGCTCCGTCCTGTAATTTATGTAAGTACTTAACAAATATTTAAAAAAAAATCCTGACGACGATATCTGTGTTCAATGTAAAGAGTGCATAGAATTTAAGATGGGCACCCGGTGTACTTTATTTCTAGGATGCTGGATAACCACGAAGAATTACTCTGCGACGGACAAAGAGTTTTGGCTGTTCTATGGAACGTCAACTATTTAAGAATGAATATTGAATATTTAAAAGGAAAAGAAAACTAAGTGGCAGATTTTCTGAGCAGATTAGAAACGACGGAAGAGAAAAATAATCTACAGATATTAACAAAAATGATATTTAGACCAAAATAATTTACAAGCAAGTATAGATGAAGCAAATAACAAAGAGATATTGAACAATTGCACAGTACATTCAGCAAAAAAACCTGCAGGACCATTTCTTTATTAAAGAAGAATAGTAAATAAATATAAAACGCAGCTAATTTGATTTTAAGCACTTAATATCTGATCGGGTGTCCCCCTATTCTAGTTTTGAGCTTATTTTTCGTGGTGCCAACATATTCTTGTTTGCATCTGTTGTTGCATCTCCTGCACAACGTATCTTGTAAACGATATATTTTAACCATCTTATCAACTTTGCTTTTCATGTTGTTCAAAAATATATTATTTGTGTTCGTTGGCTTGTGCGCTATTCCAATTCTACCCTTTGTCATAAATATTAGAGCCTTGTAACCTTTCTGAAAAACAGGTTATATATACAATATATTTGTATATAGTGGACTTTTTCCTTCTATTCCTATTTTTTCACATTTTTATGATTATTAATCAGCTTATGTATTACCCCGGATGGAAAATCATTCATCTTGAGGATGCGTTCGATATGTTTTTTGTTCTCAGCGTGGAACATACGTCGCTGGTGTCTAAAACTCTACCAATAAAGTTTTTGACCGTATTAAAAATCGTGTTTTGTAGCGTGTTTTGAGAGGTAATTAAATGATACGCCCTGAAGATGTGGCTTTTGGTAGCAATCTACCTTGATTTTGTTGCCAATTTTGCAAATTAACGAATCTAAAAAGAGTAATTTGTCATCGCTCTCCAACTCCATCGTGAATTGGATGTCTTTATGATATGCATTCAGTAAATTTAAAGTTTCATTTATTTTATCCTCTTTCACTATTGCGAACACAATCGATCGTCTACGTATTTACTAAGTAGTCTAGTGTTCGCCACTACTTTCCTAAATGTTTTCCATAACAATGTCGGCTACAATTGGTGATGCCTTGAGATCCAATTGGAAGCTCCCTTTAGCTGTGTATACATTTGTTCCTCATACCTAACATGCCTATTTTCACATATACAAAACATCACTATTTCCATGAAAAGATTTTTTGGGATATTTGTGTGTTCCTTTTATATCTCATCCCACTTTGCCCGTATTGTCTGTATAGCCATGTCTGTTGGTGTACTTGGAAACAGTGATATAACAACCAACGATACTAGACAATCATCATACATTATAGGTGTCGTTGACTTTGTCATTTAATTTCTATTGAGATCTTTACAGTGAACACTTATTAGTCGTCAGGTTTTTTAAAATATTTGTCAAGTACTACATAAATATAGACGGAGCATTAATCAGGAAAAATGGGTTTAGGGCATATTTTCTTTTTGGACTTTTGGTAAACCATTATTCGTGGTGGTGGAGGGCTGTGTTTGTGTGTTATTTTATATTTTTTAGATTGGTTATAAGGATATTCTGATTTAATTTTTCTATCAATTGGTTGTTTTTTTTTTTTTGTAGTCTTTGGCGTCGGATATTGGCTAGTTTTGCGGTATGTGACAGAACATTCAATAGTGTCATTTTTTTTTTTGGAGCTATATTCCTTTTTTCTCATTGCAACTGTGGATTTCCCTTGTCGCATTAAAATTACAATTTGTTATTTTGTTCAGAAATTTCGCATTTGCTCACTGTATCATTTATGGAAATATCGGTGGGGCAACTTCTTGTTTAGTCATCGACTTCTTTATTAATAGTGAAATTTTGTTCCTGTTCCGTCTTGTCTCTACGTTTTGTTACCAATTTTTCTCCATCGCCTATACAATGAGGAGTGGAAATTTTCTTTGTTATTGGATCAGGTTATGTGGAAAATCAGTATTTTCTTTTTGTTCCAAACACGTTGTTTGATTTGTTCTATATTTGTTGATTACTTATTGAAAACATGTATAATCTAGATGTTAAACTTTAATAAGAAACGTTTACTAGACCATAGTTTGGTATTTGGATGGATTCGTATTTGTAAAACAAGTGATTCGGTTCTTTTGATTTGTTGTTGTATTTTATCTTCAGCTCGGCGGTAGCATTTTTGTTTAATTCTACCTTTTCGGAGTCTTTTGGGTTTAAGTCTATTGTTTTTATTCGTATTAACTACAAACTACAAAAAAGATTTCTCCGTTCGAAACGGTCTGCACTTTATACCGCCACTATTGATTTGCAAAATCAGTCTAAACAACATCTTGAATGAATGATGCGCCTATTAACAGCCAATGTTGTATGCTAGTAAACATGTAAATAGTTGTTAATATTATGTAACTAGGCCGGGTCGGATTGTGGGGAGGCAAAAAAATCGCCCGTTGCTTGTGAACATATATTTAGGGAATCAAAATAAAAAACTTTTGCGAAGGAAAAACATACCTCTAAACGAATTCTGATGTCCCCCCTTTGGGTCAGTCGAGGCGAAGCAAATTTTGCAAAAATCCACTGTTCGAAATGCCTAGGTGTTTTTCTTTTGGAGTTTATTTTTACTAAACTTAGAAATTATTTAGTCAGAACATATGTACATGAAAAAATGAATTTACTTAGTATAGAAAAGAAATCAAAAAAATATTAGCAAATTAGCGTTTTTACAACTTTTAAAACCACATGCAGCACTGTGATGCATTCTGCATAGTCAGCTAAACATAGTTCGTGCTGGGCTCTTTTATCAACCGCTTATTAAAAAATAGAAGGCTCATCACTGTGAACA
>JARSSU010031179.1:0-26731 GCA_029619165.1 Eurosta solidaginis
AGGGAGTATTATTATCGGTATGGAGTACGGATCAATATATATATATATATATATGTGTCTTATAAATAACAACGAATGCGATTTTAGAAATTGTGGCTGCCTTAGTTTAATACAAATAATTTCGCAGTGTTCTATTTAAACAAAGATATTGAGTCGGTCGGTCAGGCGAAGTAGGTATTCTATTTTGGTGTAGAGATTCCACATATGGAAATTGAGGTGAGCGAGGTCGACGGATTTCTATTCTATCTATAGGAGAGGGAACTGTAGTGGAAGTGGTAATGGGAATTGGAGGGTTCTCCCACTAACCTGGGTGGGTGCGGTAATTTGATTGGGAGGGAGTTTGAGAATGAGAGTGGGAGTGGTATTGCGGGTGGGAATGGGGGCGGGGATTGGAGTGAGTGTGAGAATGGAAAAAGAATGGGGTTAATAGTGAAAAGGGGAGATTTTAAATGTATGCTATTTGTCGGACGAGGTTTTCTGGGTATCCTAAATAAATACTAAATAAGTATACTATAGGAATCATCATTAATTCGAGGAAGCAAAGCCTTTAACCACCTAAGCGATTTTAAACGTTTCGAAACAAGTCACGCCAGCTATCCGTGTTTCGCAGTAACTGACTCTAGAGTCTGAGAGCACCAAAGGTGGCCAACTATTTCTCCACCTGCTACCCAAACTATGTGAAGTTCCCACTTCCTCTGCTTCCAAAGTGCGGTGTCAACACAAATACTTTCTTGGCCGAGGCGAGAATCTTTTGGGTTTAATCGCTGCACTATACTTACATCTAAGTAAAGCTCAAACAGCTTCTTTGGCGCTGTTAGAGGCTTCTATCGATATTCTTCTACAGGATCTGGCGCATAGTGAAGATCTGGTCGACAGTAGATTAACCAAGTCTAAAGCCGCACTGGTAAGTTCCAGTCAGTTCGTTGACAATGGGCTGGAGTCATTCGCATAGTACGCTAGATACAACCTTATACGCGATATTAAGCAGGCTGAGTGAGCAGTAATTGGCGCGGTTTGTGGATATCCTTTCTTTAGTTCTAATCTGGGTGCATGCGCTCATGCAATTATATTTTGCATAGAAGTCGATGCATGCTCTTTGCGAACTCTTCGCCTCCTTGTTTGAGCAGCTCGGCGGGTAACTAACTGGCGGCTTGTGATTTTTAAGCCGGGATATTGTCGTTTTCATTCCACCATAGTCACGTACTGGAACGTGTTTTCCATCGTCGGCGATTGGGAAATCGAATTCTGTGCGTCAGTAACGAGGTCGCAATTATCATTCAGCAGCAGTGTACAACGAGTCTGTAGACTTTAATAACCTGTAGACTTAATAGTATTCGGTGAAACCAATGCAAATGCTGCAGGAACAACTACGAACAAGACGAGGTGTAATAAAAAACTTTACTTCTCAGTCACTACAAATATTCTTCATGCACAATTGAGCAAAAGTCACCAATTGCAATCTAAAGCCAAACCCATCACAGCATATCAAATTGGTCGCAATATTCGCATTGAAAAACCTCTACTTCTGTACAATTGCAATTTGAACAAATTTGACATTGTGATGAAACTCTAACTAAAGTTGGCATAGAGTATTTTATAAATTTTTATTTTTATCACCAGAGCTAAGCTGACTAGCACTTGCTGCAATTTGACGTGCTTTTCACAAGAATCTCTAAATGAAAACAATTTCAACAAAACAAATATTGTAATAAAGGCAGAACAAATAAACTTTTGTGTACAAAAATGTATATGTACAACATATGTATGTATGTAAATATAAAAATCCGTAATGAAATTTGCACTCATACATATGAACCACCGCACATTGGACACTTTCTTGATTTGAGCTCAAAAAATTGAAATTTTGACAGTATTTGTTATTTTTTTAGTCAAAGCAGTTCGATGGAAAACACTTTTTTCACAGATTAGCTCTTTGATGTGTCGGGCGCTTCGGCTTATACATACCTGTGAATCTAATAACTTGTTGAACGCCAACGCGGAGAAGACAGGAATGGTCTTGTTTACTAGGAGTTATAAGGTCCCTAATTAATCTGGACTTAAGCTAGGAGCTGCGAACCTGCACTAAGTATCTAAGAATCACTCTAGATTGCAAATTGTTGTGGAAGCGTAGAGGAGAGAATTAAGAAGGCCTCGACGGAACTTCATGCATGTTAAAAAGTGCTAAGGTGTACGTGGTGTATATCGGCCTCTCTTCGTCTCTCTCTCTTTGGTTATTAACAGCGTCTGTCAAGCCCATAATTTACTATGGGGTCCTTGTTTGGTGTACGGCCACACACAAAAAAAAATATGCTCCAAAAAACTGAGGGGAATATGTAGGTTATGGCTATCAATGTCAAGCATTATGAAAACTACCCCGACGGCTGCACTGTATGCCATTCGTTGTATTCCACTTAACTTTAGACATGACGGCGAAGAACTTTGCATTAACAACTGAAACACGGCTTAATGCTCCGGGGCAGCTATCTACCTAAGTTTAGGAGTCTATAAGAGTCAAAATAGAGGTTGAAGATTAGCCCAAGAGCGCTCCAATGGCAGATGAGGCGATACAGGTGAATACTGGAATAGGTAGTGTCTGCGGTATACAAAATCGGAAATAAACAAATCCTACTAGCAGCCAGATTACTGTAGTGTTTTTCCGGCGACAGTGTTAGCCGTGACTAAGCCAGTAGAAACACTAAAGGAGACTAGTTTAAGCTCCAGCCACGCAATTTTTACATTGACAACCAAGCAGTAACTAAGGCTATAATCTCTCATAACACAATATCTAAAAGCCGACAATTTCCGTCATTCATCGCATTCCAAAAAGTTGCTCTAGGTCCAACTCTTTGGAATGCGATGTATGACGGTATGCTACAAATCGACCTTCCCGGAGGCACGGAAATTGTCGGCTATGCAGATGATATTGTGTTAGTAGCAGTGGCCAAGAAACTCGATCTGCTCCAAGCATTATGTAATGACTCAGTGGGAAGAATAAAGGTATGGCTGACGAACATGGGGCTGCAGATGGCTAGCAATAAGACGGAAGTTGTTTTGGTGAGCTCAAAGCGGACTGTGGATGAGTTAGTCCTAATAGTAGGAGATTATCAAATAAATGCAAAGCCTTCCTTGAAATATACAGGAGTAATCGTTGACTCAAACTAACTTTTAAGGAGCACTTTAGGGCGGTGGCGAGAAAGTTTCTAGAGTTAGAGGAGCCCTAACGCGAATAACGTCCAACATCGGCGGCCCAGGCGAAGCTACCCGTAAGCTATTATCCAACGTAACCAGCTCTATAATATTATATGCAGCACCAGTATGTCACGGATCTAAAATCGTCCACCAAAAAGGTATATTAGCAGCCTACCTTATTACGGCTATACGAATATCATGTGCTTATCGGACGGTGTACGACGACGCGATCCATGTTTTATCCAGGAAACTCCCAGGAGATCTACTCTCAGGTGAAATGGCCGATCTTTATGGCATTGGAATCAGCCGACCATCTGAAGATGCTAAGAAAAGCGCAAGGTCACGAACAATAGTTAGGTGACAAGAACGGTGAGAAGAATCGAGAAAAGGGCGCTGCACGTTCATGCTAGTTCGGAATATAGCGGAATGGTATGATCGAAAACACGGCGAACTAAATTACCACCTCACACAGATATTGAGCGGGTACGGCGGTTTCAAGAAATATCTACACAAGCGTGGGATAGAGGAGGATCCTTTCTGTCCACACTGTTCCTCCGCATTGGAAGGCGCAGAACATGTAATGTTTCACTTCACTCGTTTCATGGCGAAAGACTCTCTGTACACAGAGTTTTTGGAGAGTAGCCTTCCATTAGGAATTTAGTTCCCCGAATGTGCGGACTGCTGTGAGCAAGATGGCCTTTATAGTTATGACGAAATTGATGCATGCTGAAAGGGAGCGCCGAGAAATGCGCATACGAAGTAGTGGCGGGTCACGGGTTGCGGGCAGTTGAACAAGATTATCCTGGTTTTATTGGACCACTTGAGGGTAATGCACTGCCCCAACGTCCAACAATAAAAAAACCATCTAAAAGTGTGTTACAGTCTAATCAATCCCAAGAACGAATCGAGATAGGGGGAAATATGAATCTGTAGTGGGTCCTTGGGCATACGGGACTAGACGGAAATAAAAAAAAGCAGATCAGCTAGCTTAGCCGGGCCCATTGCTCTAAGCTTGTAACGTTGACGCTCCAATCAGATTAGGCGTGATAAAAAGATGACGAAATCTGCACATAATCGAACAAGCAGGAAAGGCGTGGAATAAAGCAAAGGCTGCAAAGTGTCCAAGATCATGTGCAGCTATTACAAAGTTAGGTTCACAAAGTTACTCTTCTCATTGGAAAGAGGGAACTGTAAGATCATGATGAATGCACGCTACCTTCTGTCTTCAGATAGCATAGCTATCAGATCAAGAAGCAGCAAGTAGGTCATAGAAAGCTTAAAGTATTTTCCTAGAGGATGGAAATATTTTATTACATAGGTCCTGGCTTTTGATAGGGTTTTTTAGTTTGGTCATTGAGAAAACGTCTCACAAACTTCGATTCTGTAAAAATATTTGTTAACTTGGTCGATAAATAGGTATTAAAATCGTGGAAAAGTATATCACAAAAATAGTTTCCTCAAGTAAAATTTTCCGACCTTTCGGAGTCCAGTAGGAAAAACATAAGTAAGCAAAGACAAATTTCGAAAAAAAAGTCTGTATTTTGGTAAGAAAGTTAAAAATGGTCAAAATCGATACTCTTATCAGCTTTTGGGAACCTATTTTTGGTCATCGCAAATATATTTAGCTTTAAGAATAAAGGAAACGTCCATACTTCTCTAACTTGTCATACCTGGGCACATATCGTATTATACGACCCGTAATCAAAATCCATTTTTTAAATCACTACACTCAGAAAAAACTTGAATCAATGGCACTTACGAAGTGCCATTTCATTCCCATTTTTCTTCAATCGGGAGACATTTTTTCTGAGTGTATATCCTTGAAATCGTGTTTCGGATGAAAGGCATATGTTACCTTGTGACCATACGTACTCACCAAATCCATAATTTATTATAATTTTACAAACATTTTCATATATTTATATTTATTATTTGAGTGAAATTAGTTTTTCATCCGTGATCGCATAACACGATACGGGCCCAAATTTGTCTACGACGCACAGTACGCTTGAGATATGATAAGTGTCAACCAACTTTGAACACCGAATTCTCGAAAAAATTCTATGAGTCTCAAAAAAATTTATCTCATATTTTTGTCAGTCTCTTGTCGACTGTGCTAGTGAACAGAAATCTAAATGAACGGAGATCGACCTGTGTAATAATAGCAACAATTCAAAGTCGCGAAATGAATTCAGTTGGTGAGAATAATCTCTTCAATTGGCAAAGTGCTACAAACAAAATGGAAAGCGTGCCAGTGATGAGTCCCCTGGCTTGTACTCTCATAAAAAACAAATAGTTATACGGCCAAACCGGCTTGACTTATTGAGTGACGACGACGATGATATACCAGAATCTACTGATAACAATAATATGGAAGCGAACGAAGCAACAATGCCGAGTATTCCTAAACCACCCCCGCTGATCACACCTGGAGTACTAAATATAAGTGAAATGATAAATTCTATTTCAACATTAATTCCTAAGAATGAATTTAGTTATAAGTCCTTCAAAGATGGGCAAATTAGACTATTAATAAATAACATAGACTCATATCGTAAAATTGTAAAAGAACTAGTAGCAGGGAAGATAAGTTATCATACCTATCAACCCAAACAGGAACGGTCATATAGAGTAATACTAAAGGGATTACACTATTCAACTCCTATTGAAGACATAAAAAATTAAATTACTTAATTAGGACATAAAGTAATAAATGTAGTTAACGTTAAAAGTAGAATAACAAAACAACATTTGTCAATGTTTTTTGTTGACTTGGAGCCAAGTACCAACAATAAAGAAATCTACCAATTAAGACATTTGAGTAATGCAATCGTTAAAGTTGAGCCTCCTAGGCAAACAAGTGATTTGGTTCAATGCTACAGATGCCAAGAAATCGGACGTACAAAAACATATTGTAGAAAACCTTATAAATGCGTTAAATGTGGATTAATGCACTCAACATCAGAATGCACAAAGCCAAAAGACATTTTACCAACATGTGTTCATTGCCAACAACACCACACCGCAAACTATAAAGGCTGCATGGTTTATCAGCAACTCCCTAAAAAAAACCCGATATTTTCCAATCGTACGAAAGAGAGTGTAACATAAGTTCGCAAAATAATAATAATGAAAACACCGCAAGCAACAGCAAGCAAACATATTCTAATGTGTTAACAGGTACAGACAATAATAACGAGATAAATGGACCAAAGTCAATGGAAAATATTGAACGATTAATCTCTAAACAAATTGAACTAACAAACAATCTTCTTAATATGATGTCACTGCTTCTGGACAAACTATGCAAGTAGATTTAAGAATAGCAATATGGAATGCCAACGGCCTATCTCGTCATGCACAGGAAACTGAAATATTTTTAAAAGATAATTATAGTGAAATTATGCTAGTTTCAGAAACCCACTTTACAGACAAAACCTATTTTAAAATTCAAAACTACGATGTTGTCGCAACTAATCACCCTAACAACAGAGCGCACGCTGGCTGTGCTGTTTTAGTCAAATCAAATTTGAAGTATTATATACTCGAAGCAACCCAAGCACCGTCAATACAAGCGGCTGGGGTAAAACTAAAGTGCAATAATATTGATTTACATATCTATGCCTTGTATTCACCTCCAAGGCATAGCATCACAACTCCGGAATACGAAAACTTTTTCAATTCCCTTGGCAGTAGGTTTCTAGAAGGCGGTGATTATAATGCTAAACATCCCTGGTGGGGCTCACGTATCCCCAACCCGAAAGGTAGAGAACTCTATAAGTGCATTGTAAAGAATGATTTTAAAACTTTATCCACTGGTGAGCCTACCTACTGGCCCACTGATCCACTAAAAATCCCTGATTGGCTAGACTTTGCTCTTTACAATGGTATACAAACTCCATTTTTAGATATTGTCAGTCTTGTCTTGTTGATACAAAGCAAAGGAAGTATACAGCATTAAATAACAAAAGCCAAATCAATATTTTCCAAGAACAGATAACACAAAATGTGGAACTTAATGCTACGTTTCCACCAAACCCAAACTCCGTGTTTATCAACTCTTTTATGCAAAATATCTCTTGGCAGAAATACAACTTTTGATTTTTGCTTTCGCGTTATTGATACCGAAGTTTAAACGCGTTTTTCGATAGCTTACGCGATATTTTTAGACATGTTTTAACAGTCATACGAAACTGGCAAATACGGAGTTTGGGTTTGGTGGAAACGTAATATAAGACTTCAATCAAAACCCCAGCAGAACTCGACAATGCAGTTGAAACTTTTACCTCATTAATTCATCAAGCAGCGTTTGCATCTACCCCAAATATTAGTACTAACGATACACACAGACCTCGTGCATGTGTGCACGTATCTGTATATATCAGAGCGTTAATTCGACAAAAAAGAAAATTACGACAGAAATGGCAAGCTACTAGAAACCCAGCCGATAAGACATTACTAAATAAGGCCACAAGCGAACTTAAAGAAAAACTAAAAGAATCAGAAACAAATCGATCTCAGATTATATTGAAAACTTAAATGACAATAATAATGATGATTACAAAATGTGGAAAAGCAACGAAGTACCTGAAACGCCCAAAAAAGAGAATGTATCTATAAAGGACTGTAATGATGCATGGTGTAGATCTGATAAAAGCAAGGCAGATGCATATGCCAAACACTTGGAAACAACACTCACACACAATACAACTAGTCATGACAACGAAACCAATATTCTTCAGTTTCTTGATGCTCCATGTCAGTTATCTTTGCCTATCAAATATATAACACCTAAAGAAATTCGTATTGAAATCGAAAAGCTTGGCAAAAATAAGTCTCCAGGATACGACAAAATTGATGCTAAAGTAGCCAACTGCTTACCAAAAAAAGGTATAATGTTTTTGACACTAATATAAAATTCTATATTGAGGTTAAGTCTTTTCCCTACGCAGTGGAAATGTGCAGAAATTGTGATGGTCCTCAAGCCTAACAAACCAGAAAACGAAATAACCTCATATAGGCCCATCAGTTTATTGACACTGTTCTCAAAAATATTTGAGAGAATATTTTTACCTAGAATCTCGCCAATACTTAAAGAAAATAACATAATACTTGACCATCAATTTGGTTTTCGGCGATATCATGGTACACCTGGGCAATGCCACCGAGTTGTAAATTTCATTGTTGACTCTTTTGAACGAAAAGAATACTGCTCGGGTGTGTTTTTGGATATACAACAAGCATTTGATAAAGTTTGGCACCATGGCTTGCTATATAAAATTAAAAAATTATTCCCCTCGCCAATTTATCTTATTCTTAAGTCGTATCTTGCTAATAGATCCTATTATGTAAAAGTTAATGATGATACCTCTACCATAACATACATTAGCGCAGGCGCACCTCAGGGAAGCGTTCTCGGACCAGCACTTTACACAATTTTTACATCCGACATGCCAGAAACTGAAAATGTATTTATTGCTACATATGCCGATGACACGGCTGTCCTAACGTCAAATGTATCTCCAATCGAAGCTTCCAACCTAGTCCAGAAGAAACTAAATGAGATCCAGTCCTGGTTAGATCGTTGGAAAATGAGGTCAACCCAAATAAACATGTGCATGTGTTATTCACATTAAGGCGAAATGACTGCCCCCTTGTTGTATTTATGGTAATATCATTCCAAAACGTGACATCGACAAATACTTAGGCTTGCATTTAGACAAGCGGCTATGTCATATTCAAGCCAAAAGAACGCAGCTAAAAACTATAACTAAAAAACTATATTGGTTACTTGGACCTAAGTCATCTCTATATCTCGATACTAAACTCTTATTATATAAAGCTATATTAAAACCAGTATAGACTTATGGCATACAGCTTTGGGGTACAATATCAAATTGAAATATAGAAATATTACAAAGATATCAGTCTAAAACCTTAAGATTGAGCACAAATGCCCCCTGGTTCATCACAAATAAATCTGAATATTCCGTTTATAAAAAATGAAATTAATAGATTCAGTGCAGCATAACTACGCAGAATCAGCTATCATGACAACCTGCTGGCTATTACGTTATTAGATGAAACCAACGAAATCATAAGGCTTAAAAGACATCATGTTCTAGACCTACCGTTTAGAAACTAACTAAAAAAATAGTTTAACATAATAATAATCAAACTATTAACTAATTGATTCTTTCTTTCTCTACATCTAAATATGTATGTATATGTTATCATATGTATATGTATGTTGTACATTTGTCACTTTGGAGTTCAATAATACAAGTCAAACTCCCATTGTTAAATAATTTGCTTCTTGTTCTATGAATAGAGTGCAAATATATAATATATTCAATACAAAAATATTTTTGTCCGCCTTGGTTCCAGAAATACATGACAAAAGTATTCAAATACCATTTTGACTCACTCTATACATCGCACTTTGAATTAAATTTATATCAACCTAATTAATCGCTAAAATACAGATGGTTTTACAAATACATACCTACATGATGAGGATATAAATATGTCGTTGGGAGTGGCAATTTTAATAACAAAAGCATAAATTCGTTTCAGAGATATGTCACTGCTCGTGATTACTTTCAAAGTAATTCTCAATAGCTTCGGGTATATTACGAAATATCTCTGGGATTTTTTGGTATTACATACTAATTGATTACATTAAGGGCCATTAATTATCATACATGCTCGGTATTGTTTATGATTTTAATATTTCAAAAATTCCATTCAATCCTTTAATCATTCTAGAAATAGTCCTGACCTACTTAGTCCTGGCTAATAACGAAATTAATGGCAAGATAAGCCTGGCAATTCAATGCATCAGTGATGGATGCAGCATTACAATAACAGTGTTTTGTGAGATACAACATAATTGCAGTCTCATAGTATATCTTGTGATTCAAGAAGCCTTAAATGAAAAAAATAATAAGTTAATCAGGTAAAATTTTTAAGCCATTTGATATAGCAGCTGTTGTGCTATGTGGGGATAAATTACACTGGAAGTAACCTCAAATTGTCCCAAGATCATCACGAAATTATAATGAATTGAGGCCCGAAAAAGTATCAAAACTATCCCTAAATCATGGAGAAAATGACCCTGAAAGAACCATGAATTCTCAAAAAATCATCCCAAAAAGCCTGTAAGTTGATCCCGTGAAGACTCTGGAAGAGCCCAGAAATAATCTTAAAAACCATCACGAAGTTACCCAAAGAGATCTTTTAATGAAATGGCCTCGGAAAAACCATGAAGTAGTCCGCAAATGATCCCAAAATAGCCCAAAAAATACCCCGAAGTGACCTTGAAATATTCTCCAAAACCAAGGCGAAATACCTCCGAAGTGATCCGTACCTCAAATTAAACTCGAAATGGCCCAAAAAAACCACGAAATACTCCCTCAAATGACCCGGACAATCCCTACAACCATCCGATATGACCCCGAATGGCTCCTTAAACCATCCCGAACTGAAAAAGAAATAGTCTCTTAAAATTTATTTGTTTAATGCTGATGAGAAAAACTACGATTTTTTTAGTGCAGGTAAAATGCAAATCTCTCAACCGCTCAGCTTAACCGAGTCTTTCATATGCCGAATTTCGTTGGAGGTAACCACTAAGATTGAAGTGGCCTCACATTCTGCATTTATAATTTTTTCATAACATCTTCTTCCTTCCCAAACCTTTCGAAGGTGGAAAATGTTATTCTTATTCCTAAAAGGGACTCTAGTGACTCACCTGAAAACCTTAGGCCCATTAGTGTTTTACTTGCTTTAGCTAAAGTTTTTGAAAAGCTTAGTTCATCTTAAATGGTTGTATTTGTGAAAAAACTTAACTTAGTGAGTTATCACGTAATATCCCTCCAAACACTCCATTCCCTAACTGAGTTAATGGAGCCAGCAGCTTAATTCGGTTTTAACAGGGAAATAAAATAATTAAAAAAATATTATTAAGTTAAAACGGTTTTATTGAAAGCAATACTTACATTAAGTAATAATAATACTAAAAGCTTGAAAATAATTAAGTAGGTCCTAGGTACTAGTCATCACACTCCTCATCAATCTAGGGTGTTGATCAGAAAATTAAATAAAAGCGTTGGGCGCGTAAAATTTCTAAAAATGTGAGGCGTAGCATAACTTTGTTAAGGTTCAGTTGGTCTTAGTTATGACTATCAATAGAAATTTGACGCGTCCAACACTTTTATTTAATTGATCGATCAACGCCCTCGATTGACGAGGAGTGTGGATGACTAGGATCTAGCTAGCTTTTAGTACTATTATATAGCTTAATGTAAGTATTGTGTTCAATAAAACGGTTTAATTAAAATTTTTTTAAATTATTTTATTTTCAAGTTTTTAGTCTTTATTTAATTGCCAATTATTTTTTATTCTATTTAGTTCATTTAGTGGCTCATTATTGCAAGGACCCTTTCCTGGCAATTTGTTACAATTTACGTCTTCAATACATAATCCTTCAAAAGACTTTACCCGACTCGGCGCCACGTATGCTTATCCCTCCTCGAACTCCATAGTATTTTGCGGTCACTCCTACCAGACTGTATGTAATATGTGTTCCCAATATGAGCCAAATTGGACCACAAATACGATATTTTTTAATATCTCGATACCTGCGCCACCTATCGGCGATTTTTGTTTCATATGTCGCTTTCCATTCATGTATGTATCAAATCGGACCACAAATACGATTTTTTGAAATATTTCGATCCATGAGCCACCTTTTGGAGTTTTTTTCTTATTATTGCATACATCGAGCTTTGAACTTTATTCCATGTTTCAACCTTGTAGCTTATCGGGAAGTTACTTAAATTTTAATTACAAAACTCATTCACAACTTCCTGTCAAGTCAAGCTAAATAAATCGTTTAAAAATAATTAATAATAATTATTCTTCTCTGACTGGAAAGTGTATATAGAACGACCATAGATCTAGCCTTTATTTCTCAAAGCTGGAGAAGGGATAAAGTAAATTCCTACCCACAGCAGGCAGTAGATCACACAAATACGCTGAAGCTTCTTGAAAGGATCTTATATGTCCACATTAGGTCAGTTCAAGGTGAACCCCAACTTTCTATGGCACAACATGAGCACATGAAGAACAACTCTACCGAAACTGCCCTTCACGAGCTCATATATCCGCGGCAGGTATGCCTGTCGTAAGAGGCGACTAAAATACTAAATTGATTGGAGGTGTTGTGTAGTGCACTCCATTCAAGGGGTTGCCAGCGGAATTTATAGCTTCTCCAACCCAATTTTCAACCTCACCTGCCCGTGGCGAATACTGTTTCTTTAACAGCAGACGCTCTGGCAACCCCAAGTTCCTCATGGGTGTAGTGACTGAAAGGGCGGGATGATCTAGAAGGTTTCTTGTGGTCATACAAAATCGCTCCCGAGATACTCGGGCTAGTACCTCAATGGCGCTTATTAACGGATAACACTTCTCAAAACCTTCGGGGAGTATCCTTATCGCTACAACAACAGCTCATATGTACCATGGAGAGACCCTTGAGAGATCGAATTTACTCACATGTACCATGGAGAGACCCTTGCAACACAAGGAATATACACTGGCTGCTTTCTTAGAGATCGACTTTAAGTGAAAAGCTAGAAGGGGCAAATGCGGCCTTAACGTTAACCCTAAAAGAAGAGAGCCGTTGCTGTTAACTATAAAAAAAATAAAAAAATATTACAGTTCGTCTGCTTTCTCCAAATGGTTTTGCTTCCACTCTGTCTACGAGGGTCAAGCATCTGGGCGTCAAGATAGACAGCACGCTTAGCGGAAAATCTAATACCAAACGTAGGGTCGAAGGGCTTACATAGCTTTCTGCGGAAAGAGGATCTTCAGAGGAACTTACATAGCCTTCTTCTGAAAGAGAATCTTCAGGGAAACTGGGGTTTAAAACCCATTTTTGTGATGTAGCTATTTACGGCCTCCGTCAGACGTATACTATCTTATGGGGCTATAGCATGGTGACCAGCCAAGGACCCTTAGTAAATTTTAAAAATATTAATAGATACAGGGGCAGCCTTCGGAGAGATAAAATGTGCACTAGCGCCGTGTTCAACTGATGACCTAAATATTCTCCAAAACCGGCTATCTCCAGACCTTCACATACGTGAAATGGCAGTAAGACGTCGCGAGTCTGACTGTTGAAACTTGCGACAGTATGGCATTACAGTATCCTTAGAAGGCTTCCCGGAGTAGCTTCGCCATCAGATTATCACACGTCATCAGTAAGTTTGCCAAGTCTCATAAAGTTAAGTTCCCTTCAGAAGGGTACTGGATGAGGATCCAGCTACAGAGGAAAGGAGCAATTTTACTCAATACCGTGGATTTCAAAATATACTGCTGCTTGCGAGCGAGTGTTTTCTGTGAGCATCATAAGGTTTCGCAGTCAGTCCGTCTTCCCACTTTGCTAGTATCTTGTAATTGGAAGTTCTGTGTAAAGAGAGGACGTGTACGATTTTGCCGGAGGACCTTGTGAGGGAGCGAGGGACATTTGCTCAGATAATAAAGCAGTGCTCATGGCTTTACTCCCTCACAAAATTAAACCTTGTATGGCTACTTAGATACGTTTTGATAACAACTTGTGATACTTCAATAAAAAATCTATTACTTTTCTCCAAGTCGATAATTTTTCGGAAACGCGTCAATAAATTTTCTAATTATAATCGATAGTTTTTCGATAAATACTCAAAAACCTTTTGACGACAAATCGATAAAAAATCGAAAACTTTTGTATAACAAATCAACACTTTTTCGATAACAGATCGATATCGTTTCCTTGGGAAATGGATAGCATTCCAATAACAAATTGAAAGCACTTCGATAACAAATCGATAACCTTAAAAAAACACATTGATGACATTTTGATAACATATTGATAAATAATCTTATACTTTTCGATAGTAAATATATAACAAATCTATAACTCGCCGATAAAAATTAGAAAACTCATCGATAAACTTTGTTATATAAAACAAATTCATAACATTTCAAATAACAAATAGATAGGGCGTTTATACCTCTTCGATAAAGTACCGTACATTATTTGTTAACTTTTATTTTCTACGTTTTCGCTTCCATCTCTTTCCCTTCATATCCTTTCATTCCCTTTCCTCTCCTTGCTTACTTTGATTTCCTGTCTGACTTCCCTCATATAAGCTCCATCACATACATTCTGACAACATTACGCTGCAGTGTAGTGACTATATTACGCTTACATTCTTACAGCACACCAATACCAAATACTACGCTTACGCTTACGCTTACCTTTGCACTTACATTTTAGATTGCCCCATACCGTAAGCAAATATGTTTACATATCAATAATCTTATGGTGTTTTCTTTTCAAACCGAAAATGTCGCCTTCACGTCAAATGTTCAAAAAGTTTTGTTCTGTTTTAAAATCAGCGAAGCCTCAATAGAGGGCAGCATCATTATCTATTATCTATACAGTATACTATCTGTCACTTTCTAGCAAACATAAATCACTTACGATAAAGCAGCTCCTATAAAGCATGCAAAATTTTTGTTCTTTTCAAGTCATGCAGCGTGGCACTGAACATTTTAAGTGAGCCACAATTTCACAGGGCGAAGTGAGAATCTTAAAAATGTTTGCTCCTGAAAGTGGCGACATTTTCGTGTAGAAAAGAAAACACTATTAGTTTGAATAAAATGCATATAAATTTTTCAATGTGAAATAATTTTTTCGCATCTAAATCACCCAAAAGTGCCAGAGTGCACCGCGGCGTATAAGTAACGGAGCCAAAGCGGGCACTGCACACACGGCACACGGTGGGGTATTAGATCAATCTAGCTGGCCAAAAGTCGATTTTTCAAAATATTCCAATTTTTTTTAAATATACTTCTCTGGCGTTCCTAGATGTCCACTGAATGGTATACATACCCCAAAACCCATCTGCAACGTCAACGGAGCTAACCGCGCACATCTCAATTTGTATAAAAATTGTATGCAGTTCGATGTAGTTTTGGATTAAAAAGCAATATACCTTTCTAACTTAAATATGTTTTCACTGGTTTAGCCTTAATCAAATCTAGTTATATTTTCTTCTAGGACAGATAAATGTGTTTTTTATACCGCATGCTTTAACTGAGTTATTCTACTTGTAATACTCCTACTTTTCAGTATTAATTTCTTTAAAAACCTTGAAAACAAAAAGATGTATCTTTTTTCATGCCATATCATGTCAGTAATTTTTACATAATAATACATAAGCTTGTGTTTGTTTCAAAGTTTAGTAACAAAAATGGCTGCGCATACTCGGAATTGTTTGAGTGGTGATCAATTTCGTAAGAGACTGATACCCTTATTGGCAAAAGGTGGCAACCTTGTGAAATCTCCTCAGTGGCAACAACTAGGTGGAAAGTCTTAAAATGCAATACTATATCGATGTACCAAATTTAATTCAATTTGGTTGAGCCGTTTCCGAGATGGTAGTGTATATAAAAAGAAATATAAAAAAGAAGGTGAGGTAGTTGTTGTTGTTGTATTAACGATAAAGACACACCCCGAAGGCTTTGCGGAGTGTTATTGATGTTGATGCTCCTTTGCCGGATTTAGATCCGGTACGTTCCGGTAACAAAGCACCATTAAGGTACTAGCCCGACCATCTCGGGAACGATTTATATGACCATATTAAACCTTCTAGGCCATCCTCCCCACCTCCTAGTTCCCTGAGGAACTTGATCTCGCCATAGCCTCGGCTGTCAATGAAACAGGACTTACCACGGGTAGGTGAGATTGACAATTGGGTGGGAGAAGCTATATATTGCGCTGGCAACCTCTTGAGAGTAGTAGTAACTGCTGTTTTAATTTTGTCCAGCTAGATTGATCAAATACCCCACCGTGCGGCACTTGCAGAATTGCAAATTTAACTTCAGCGCAGGGGGCTGAGATTGTTTGTGGCAATAAGAGTGTTGGCTATCTCTTTTTCGTTGTTGTTTTGTTTTTTGTAGTTACGCGACAAATATCAATTTAGCAATTTAGTAGCATTTTGGAATTTCTTTCATTTGTTTATTTATTTTGTTTATTGTTTTGTTTATTACTGTGTTTTGTTTTTGTATTTTTTTTCTATTTTGCTTTTTTATTTCGATTTACTGATTTATGCATACAGATGTAGCACAAATAACAGCCAAAGTCTAGTACCACTGACCACAACAGCGATTTTATTGTGATTTATTTTGGCCAGTAGCGATTTACCTAAAAGCCAAATAGTAGCGCCTGTTGGCATTTAGTTATGGAAAAATGAAATAAAGCTGGAGCTTAGAAAATTGTATTCAAAAGGTTTTGCTTACAACAAATACTTCCAGCGAATGTACGGATAAAGAAAAAAAAACCAATACGGGCACGAACGGCAGTTTGCTGAATTTGGTACTGAGTGCGACTTTTGCCAAACCAAAATTTTCTTATGCGTAGATATTTTTAAAAATTCCATCAGTTGAAATGCAAACGAAAAATCCAAAAACCCCGAAATTCCGCTGCTAGCCTAGGCATAATTTATTATAGGATTTTTTTTTGCATTTTGAGCATACTTATTAGCATCATCTTCGCCATCACCACATATTATTTCGAAATGGAAAGTGTTTGCACGTGTCACAAGGAAGAGAGAAGTGCCGTAACTGAATTACCTCTGTCTGTTCATTGGCTTTCCTTCTTGATCTAGCCCCGCCTCCAGTAGGACTAAGAGAATATCTCCATAAACACTATGCTGAGATCCGGCACCTGCTAACACAGCCGTTTGATCCAGACGGGCATAAGAAGGCCCTAGGCCAAATCCACGCCGAATCGGTAAACGCTTTTCCCAGGATACGCCCGGTGAATCCCCTACTCTTGCGGAAGAAGAAAGCACATTACTAAAGGAGACACAAGTCACCCTGGCCCAACTTCCTTCTGTATACTGTAACAGGCTAAACTCTTACTTATCCAAAATCAACTGCAACGCACGTAGTGTATGTCCCGCATGAGATGTGTCCACGCCTGACACCAATCATATTTTCCATTGAAATGTAGAACCTATGTCTCGAAGACCAACCTCCCAATGCTTTTGTCCTTGGACTTCCGTTAGAGGACTTTGATGACAATTTGTGAGTGGTCGCACACATTGAATGGGGTGAAGCACTGTTAACACAACAACAACAACAACACACAACACCATGTAGTGCTAGGATGGGCTAGTTCGTTTAGGGACCGTCAGAATTTTTTTTTCCAATCTTTGAGGAAGTGCTTGAAGACTTGACTGTCGGAGTAAATTTCAAGGAACGTGATAGTCTTTGATAGCAGAAATCAGGCAGCCCCACTTATGGCTGTTAGTTCTGCCTGCAAGATGTTGCAATGTCTCGGTAGCCTAAAACTTAAGGAGAGTGAAAGATCTTTTGAGTAGATACAACTGTCAATATTGTCATTCAGTTTGAAGCCATCCGTGAATGCTGTTGTGGATTCTGGTTATGGATTGAAGGTATCAAGCCATTCGTGTCTCTGGGATTCTGATAGAGAATTTGTTATCTATAGGAAGGGTTCGGAGTGGCATAATCCAGTTGATGACAGTTTTGCGGGATGGTTCCCACAATGGTGGTATGACCATATCTAATCTCGTTCCAAAGTAGGAGAACATTCAGTCCTACCACATTCCAAAGAGCTGTAAACCCTACATTTTGTTTCTTAAGCCTCACGGTTGCTTCCAAGCCATAAAACGCAGTTATGGCCTTTCTGAAACTGCCTGAATATGCTTGTGTCAGTTTAGTTTATTGTCTGAAATTGTTTTTATTTAACACCTGAAGAGAAGCTCAGCCTAACATCTCTCCGGAGGTTATCGCGCCTTTTTATATTTACTTCATATCTGATGTGAGTTCGAGCCCTACCTCATTTAATCACAGTGTTTTAAAGGGCGGTATTATGTAGCGACTGGCGAATATAACCATTTCAGTCTTCGCAGGATTCTACGAAGACTGATGCAGTCTGCAGTAGCTCACCCTTCAGTCTGAAAAAAATATTCCGGTTGCCGCTAGAGCAATGTGGTCGGCTTAAGCAATAACTTGGCAACCGTTTCTTTCTAATTACCTACTTTTATTATGGAGTAACAATTTCTGCTATCTTGATCGGGGCAGCAATGAAATTGCCGAGGGAGACCTGCGACGATATTCAGACACAACGGCAAGTGTCGTGGAAGCAGCCTTTTTAGTACTGCAAATCAGGTAATGTGAAGTATATTTTCCGACAAAAATTAAAGCCTACCGTGTACCGCATTTATTTAGTTTGGCATCGGGTTTGGTAAATCTGCCACTGGTAAATTTTTCCCTATTAAAAAGAAACGACACATATCGCAACTTTTGTTAGTCCCCACACAAAGGAAGCACATATGACATAAATAGCAGCTTATGCATTTCTGTGGAATTTTGACAAAACTACTTATTTCAAATCTGACAACTTTTCAGGAGAGCTAAATATGTGATTTGAATAAAACTGAAAGATATTTAAGGCAAAGTATACAGCGGATATAATAAAAGGAAATTTGCCCCGCATTTTAAAATGTATTTCTTAATTTTTAATGCAGTACTTTTCTTTAAAATGCCTTTAAAATTATATATGTTGTTATGTCAAAATTTTTTTATGTAAAACTTATACTTATTTCAATTAAGTTGTTTTGTCAAAACTATTTTCTACATAAAATAGATAAAAATTTCCACCTATTTTAAAATAGGTTGTTTTGTAAGACTTAGCCAAGCAAACAAGTGTGAAATAAGGTGAAACGTAAAAAACACATAGTATATTTTTATGGAAATCCAATAACTTTTATGAATAGTTAAATATGCATTTATTTAAAATATTAAATTTTATTATTATTATTAAAATCTCGTTATTCATTTTCTTCGATTTCATCAATATCTGAGTCTACTTCCACTTCGCAATCGCCTTCAACTTTTAAATTTTTGTAGTAACAGTGGAACTCTGTATTTATAAAAGGTAACACATCCAACAAGTCTTTCTTCTTGCTGGAAGAAATAGCCAGGGTCCTGCGTAGCAATTATTTAACGAAAAATCCAAATTTTTTCGTCGTCTTTGATTAATATTTAACTCCTTGAAACTTTCATTACAGTCAAAGGAATTCTTATAATGCAATACGCCTGGTGTAGACTTTTTATACCGCACCCGCGTATCTTTTTCCATTCGAATTTCTCGCCTGTGGGAAAACATAATTTAAAAGTGAATAAATGAAGTATATATTTATACATATCATCAAAAGTTTAAAATGCTGCCCTCCGGGTTTGAAAACTTCTCTTTATGACTATTTCAAAAAGAAATTTTTGCAGTGTGCTGCTTATTCCATTTTTAAATCCATTTTTGACAACTTGTGAACCCGGGGAAAATATTTTCTACTATAAACTTATGATAATATGATAATGCTTAACAGATTTGTAAAAGTAAAACGACTTCGCATAGTTTTACAGATATTATCGAAGTCTGAATGTATTATCAATCTATCTTCGCTGCAAGTTCGAAAACGATAAATCTAAGAAAAACGTTTAATAACGCTCTATCTCAGAATTTTTCTATAAATCCCATATTTTTAGTGGATAATGTTTTGAGCTTATGCTGAAACAAATAAGGTGTTATTAAAAAAATACTGGCATAGGGCGCTAAGAAAATTCTTATAAAGTCCTTCAAAGATATACAGTTATAGTATAGTAGATTACTGAGACAGGGCCTTCTCGAAACGCCAGCAGACCTAAAATGATTTTTCACTCAGACTTTGATAAAATAAAGTATGTGTGTACCTGAGCTATTTGTTGTTTTCCAATTAAAGTTATTTTTTAACAAGCCGGAAAAATCAAAGAAGTCGTTTTGTTTTAGTTCGTGAACGATATACTTTTTGTTCGCAGCTGCGATAAGGTTTGCCCAATCATGTGGATGTTGGATAGATCCTGAAGAATTTTTTTTCTTTTTTTCGATTTGGGCATGTACTGTGTCACATTCCATATGGGTGTGACCAACTACAAGAAATTTGTGGTCAATAGTTTCAATAGTTTGTGCTTTTTAAAACCATTTGGAACATTGCACAGATATTGGCATTGCGATTTTGCCCAGGGCATGAGTCACTATATAAAATAATGTGTTTGACCATCGGAGGTACCGTTGAAAGGCATTTAAAAATACACGACCCTATATCATTTGATCCCCTCTTTGCGATTGTCTCATTCCAAATGAAACAATGGGCTTTGTTTGTAGATCCCTCATGCATTGTGAAATTATATGTCCATAACGGACGCTTGTAAAAAAACATTGATGCATTTATATGTGGAGTCGGCAAACATTGTTGTAAATCCATTGAAAACATCATGACAGTTTTGTCGGCTACAGATAGTTGTTTATCGGCTTTCTTACAGCAATAGGCAAAGTCTGCTTGGTCGTGATGCTCTTTTTGTAGTGACTTAAGACTAGATTTTTCTTCGGCGTCCAAAGAATTTTGTATTTGCAATATAAACTTCTCGCAAGTGTTGCACAAATCAAGCTGCGGCTTTTTGAATTTGATATTCAAATGAACGAAAAATTTCACAATATTTCGATTTTGAAACTGGATCATCAAATTTTTCCGCATACAGATTGTATAACTTCGAAATATTGAGATCACTTTGGAAGTACAACATGTTGGTGTGTCTACGACTATAATGACTTTGATATTTTGGTATGCTGCTTATGTGCTCCAAAACTTCATTATGCTTTTCGATTGAGAGTTTGTGTGATGGAGCGTGTTTTCCGCGGCGATCTCCCTTAATAAGTCCACCACACTCCAGCTGAACTTTGTATTTGTTTACTGTTTTGATCATTTGTTCGGTTTCCCCAAATATTTTTAAGAAACACATTTTACATACCCGATGTCTTGCGGAACTGATCTCAAAGTGATACAAATAGTTATATTTGCGATCTCGAGGATTTGCTGATTTTCGAAAAGTTTCAGAATGTTTCGCCTCAACTTCAATTAAACTTGATACAAATTGTCGGCGTTTAGTGTAGTCCCCCAAACTCCAATAATTTTTAAAAAGGGTTTTCTGCTGGTCAAAGTTTAGTTTTAAGTGACAGTTCCTGCGGCATTTTTTTAACCTTTCAATTTGTTTAGCTGGCATTTTTTTATTTTTATTAGTATAGTACTCTTTACCCAAATTTTTGTTTTGCTTATTA
Source organism: Eurosta solidaginis (assembly GCA_029619165.1). Classification (NCBI taxonomy): domain Eukaryota; kingdom Metazoa; phylum Arthropoda; class Insecta; order Diptera; family Tephritidae; genus Eurosta; species Eurosta solidaginis. The sequence goes on from JARSSU010031179.1 coordinate 21,416, forward strand.
AGTTTTTTCATTTCCTTCATTCTTGGGGGAGAATCATTTTCTTCGGGTAGATCCCAATTAGTACTATAACTTGCGACTACTGATCTGTCTTCGATATTCTCCGAAGTAGAACTCAATTTCGACAGAGTAGATGGTATATAATCCGAGTAAAGAAAATCTGTCTCATAAAAAATATCTTCATTATCACAAGATTCTGGACTTTCTGTATCACTTTCACTGTTTTTCGTATTTTGTTGTTGCACGTTATATGAATTTAGTATATCAATAACACCAGTATCAAAAGATGTCATTGTCTCATTAGGTAGTGGCTCTAACACTAATCCATCATCATGAAAATATGGCTTTGACACACTTGGTTCTGATAAATTAACTAGATTTGTATTTTTAGACACTTTCCTAGCCATATCTGCCATCTGGCGTCCCCTTTGCATATTTAGTTTTAATGGTTTTATTGTAACCGAAATCACTTATTTTTGAAATTTTTTCAATACAGCACTTGGCAAAAGCACTTATTTATAGATAAAAAATATATTGAACACTCTTTTCACTTTTACAAAAGCACGTATTTCAAAATAAGACGTCTTGTTTTTTCAAAATTACCCCGATACTAATTTCACAAAACAAACTATTTCAATATAAGTTGCCAAAAAAATTAATTGTAATTTGACATAACAATTTATTTGGAAAAAGGTTGCTTTGTGAAATACGATTTTTATTTTCATGGCCGCCTTAAATCGAAATAAGTTGTTATAGGAAAACTACAATGATTACAATTATTTGAAGTTTTTTGAATTTTTCGACTTAACTGAGAAAAGTTGTTTTCACCGACGCAGTTTCGAAAAAAAATGAGTTAAGTTGATTTTTCGGATACTGTAACTTTCTAACTAAACATCATAGAAATAAACCAGTAAGACCAAAATATGCATACCAATTGACAAAATTACATGCAATTAATATCTAAAATATTTCCTATCTTGAGATAAGTTGTTTTGTCAAAACTCCACAGATTTGTATTTATAAAAAATGTAGGTAAAAACCATTTAAAAAAAATTTAAATGGGCCAGGGCTTTTTTAAGTGCGTTTGTTGTTTGTTTTGCCCTTCTATTTTGTTTAGTTTTAGTCCGTGTATTTCCATATTAAAAAAGTTCTTGTGTAACAACCTTTCTAAAAAATAAATGGCTAAATCTGGAACAAACTGAGCGCTTTAAGCTTTCAATCGATATTCGGTTTTGAGCAAACATTTCTGGAGTTAATATTGATTTTCACAGGAAGGAATAATACGCTGATGGTACTTACATACTTAATTGGTGCTTAACCGTTTAAGCGGTTATGGGCGCCCAACAAGGCACGCCAGTCGCTTCTTTTCTCTGCCAACCGGCGCCATTTGGTCGCACCAAGGGAGTTTAAATAGTTTTCCACCTGGTCCTATCAGCGGAGTGGGGCCACCTCTACCTCTGCCCCCATAGTCGGGTTCCGATAGAAACACTTTCTTGGCCGGGTCGTCATCTTTCATTCGCATAAACATGGTCTAGCCAGCCGCTGCGTTTTAATTCGCTGGACTATGTTGATGTTTGCGTATAGCTCGCACAGCTCATCGTTTAATCTTCTTCTTTACTCGCCATCGCCAACGCTTAGATCCATGCTGCCATTTCGAAATTAAGGCTGCCAACGGAAGCGTGGTTTCCACGGCGCAAATGCGCTGACTCCTTGCTCGATGACAGCAGGTACTTCGTTTGTGAAGAGGTGATGTGTGTCTATTCTTGTTTCGCGGTTTTTTCCAAGATTTGGCGCATTGTGGAATCTGGCCGATGGTGGAATTACCACTGATAAGTCCATCAGCCGATGCACTTGACAGGACCTTATATGCGATATTAAGAGGCTGATTCCGTGATAGTTGGCGCAGTTTGCAATATCCCCTCTCTTGTGGACTGGGGCAAAGACACCTAGATTCCAATCGTCCGGGCATGCACTCGTCCGACCACATTTTGCGAAAAAGCTGGTTCATGCGCCTTACCAACTCTTCGCTAACGTATTTGAATAGCTCCGCAGCAATACATCAGTGTCCGCGGCCTTGTTATTTTTCAATCTGGTTATTGCTATTCTGACTTCTTCATAATCGGTTGGGGGACATTTATTCCATCATCATCGATTGCGGGAATGGGTTTCGTCATCCATTGCGTTAAATCGCTGTCTCCATTTAGGAGAAAAGAGAAGTGTTCCCTCCATAATCTAAGTACTCTCTGGACATCAGTTGCAAGGTCACGGTTTCGTTCTTACAGAGTTTGATGTACTAAGGAACTTTAATTATTCTGAATTCATACAATTGGCGAGTATTTGGAAAAACTTTCACGATAGCAGACCAACCTAGTCATCTATCAGAGTTTCTCTCAATACAATAGTAAATACTACTCCCTATCTTGCATTGCTTGAAAAAATTTGGGCAGGAAACTAATGAAGTACGCAGATCTGGATACTTATGTAAGCCTTTTTCTGTCCCTTCTGAAATTGAAAGAGCGCGACAGAGCACTGAGTGTGATCATAAGGATTTTATTTCAATATATCACATCTTTGGGAGTGTTCGAGGAAAAGTTCTTCGAAAGATTTATGGACCTCTACGCGTTGGCGATGGCGAGTACCGAAGAAGATTTAATGATGAGCTGTACGAGCTATACGCAGACATCAACATAGTCCAGCGAATTAAAACGCAGCGGCTGTGCTGGCTAGGCCATGTTATGCGAATGAAAGATGATGCTCCGGCCAAGAAAGTGTTTCTATCGGAACCCGCCTATGGAAGCAGAGGTAGAGGGTGGCCCCCACTCCGTTGGAATGACAGGTGGAAAACGATTTAAACTCCCTTGGTGCAACCAATTGGCGGCGGTTGGCGGAGCGAGGAGTGACTGGCGCGTCTTGTTGTATGGCCATAACCATTAGACGGTAAGCGCCAATTAAGTAAGTAAGTAAAATCTTAATACTTTTAAACTGTTTTCGAAATTACGACGGAAAATTATACACGTGAAAATTAAAATCTTACCGGTATCTCTTATGAAAAAATTAATAGGTAGCCCATAGCTAGGAAACTCGGATCACACTCGTCACAGCCAAAATTCGCGCCCACCTTTGCGAACAACTCAGGAAACACAAACAAAAGGAAAGCTAGACTTCTTAGTTTCGTTCGACGCAATGTAGGAGCAGTTTGAGCATATCTTTAAAACACTTCGTACCGCCGCCGAGGAAAAGATTGTTAGCAGTGGCCACGGAAAAAAAATTGCCGAGTTGCAACCGAAAGCGACGCTGCCTACAGCGCTACGTTAAAAACCAACGCAAGAGGAAGTGTGTGTGAACGCTACCGCGAGTTGAAAAAGGAAACGCATTTTCAGGAAGAAAAAAGCAGAGGCACAAAGGAGTGACTGCAGGAAGCTTGAGCTGCTTGCCACCAGGAATAACGCCCGTTTTAACGGAAGGTTTTAATTCCGAGCAGGATCCTGTAAAAAACTAGAACTACGATTTTGTAACCGATGTCCAGAGAGTACTTAGATTATGGAGGGAAGACTAATCTGCTCTGCTGAAGGTTGACAGCGATGCACCTCACCGCGACGATGAACTCCATCCCGCAATCGATGATGATGGAATAAATGTCCCCCCCACCCGATTATGACGAAGTCAGAATAGCAAAAACCATATTCAAAAACAAGAAGGCGACGACCGCTATTTAAAACTAAACAGCGTGACCCCCTATCGTGGCCTCCAGCGGGTTAGGGGGCTTAGAATATACCCGGGGTAGGTATGCCTGTCGTAAGAGGGGACTAAAATACAAAATTGATTCAATGGGTTGTGTAGCGCAACCTTCTCAAGGGCTTGCCAGCACAATATATAGCTTCCTTAACCCAATTGTCAACCACACCTACCCGTGGCGAATCCTGTTTCATTAAGAGCCTAGGCTCTGGCGACCCCGAACTCCTATGGATCTAGCGGGTGGGAGGGCGGTACAGCCTAGAAGGTTTATGTGGTCGTACTAAATCGTTCCCGAGAAGGTTGGGCTAGCACTTTATGGGACTTCTTACCGTAACGTACCGGATCTGCATCCGGCAAAGGACCACCAACATCGATAACACTCTCCAAGGCCCTTCGGGTAATGTCCTTATAGCTACAACAACAACAGCATCCCCCTATCGTGCGATTTCTTTGATTTGACGAAGCGCACTTGCGTTTTGGAAACCATAGCACTGTTGACAAACATAATTTTGAATAACTAAAGGACTTCGTTTATTTGGGAAATTAAAATCTTTTTTCGGCAATCATGCTCTACAAGTCACTTATTGTTGCCCATCCTAATATATGGTCCAGAGGTGGCTCTGGGAGTGCTCGAGGAAATTTCCTTCCAAAATTTACGGAGCTATGCTCCTTTGCGACCTCGATTACTGAGAAGATTTAATGATGAGCTGTACGAGCTTGGCGCAGACTTCAATTTAGTTCGATGAGTTAAAACGTGGCGGCTACGCTGGCTAGGCCATGTTATGCGAATAAAAAATGATGCTATGGCTAAGAAAGTACTTCTATCGGATCCCGCCTATGGAGCAGGGGAAGAGGGGGCCCTCTAGTCATCTAGGTAGAATTCGATTAAAATAATTCCAAGAAGCGTGACAGCCACCACCGCATCTAGCTATGTAGTAGCTAAGCTGGAAAATCACATTTCATCACCACAACATCTCTCAAGAAGCGACTGCGAACTAGACTCTCTCTGATTATAAAACTAAGTTATATTTTGCCATGATTTGTGGTACTGTTTTTTCCCAAACATAAAGAAAGATTGCGCATATCTGCTTTCATATTAATGTGATCGCTTTAGCCTCACCACTGGTAAGTTGCGCCGTATTTAGCTAAGCAAAGGGGCGATGGAGTACCTACCACCTTGAGTAACAAAATGCTATACTACCACCTCGATTTATTGCCTTCATTACTACGGAAAACACATCTTTATTTTTTATACTCAGTTGATCAGTACTCACAGAGTAATTAAGTTTGATTGGATAACGGTTTTGGTTGTAATATATAAAGGAATCGGAGATAGATATAGACTTCCTATACAAATAATAAGGATCGAAAAAAAATTTGTTGAGCCATGTCCGTCCGTCCGTCCGTCCGTTAGCACGATAACTTGAGTAAATTTTAGTTCTTGATGAAATTGTATGTAGGTTACACGGTTTATATTCTTGTTTGCTCTTTTTGGGCGGGTGGTGTGCTTGTCCAGTCTAGCGCTGCGGCCTCTTGCCAGTGCTGCTCTCTTTCTATGCGCAGTGTGTCTCGTTGGGGCTAGGA
>JARSSU010031180.1:0-12590 GCA_029619165.1 Eurosta solidaginis
GTGGCATTTTGACAATTGCGGGGCAGTGCTGCCAAATGTTTTATATGGCATGCGCAACTGTCGATGGCCGTTTTTTTTACCCGTAAACGTATATACGCGTGTTAAAAAACACGGCTAATAATAAGAACATGTATTTAATATGAATTTAGTATGAAGATTTGTATTCGTAATTTAATTATCAGCGTTAACGGAGAAAATATTGACAGTTTTGAAAATAAATGCAAAGTATAATAGATTATCAGGAACAACAACTGCTTGTGATGCTTTCAGCAACACAACATCCCGTGTTAATAAGTTGATTGTACCATGATTGTTACTAGGGGGACTCATGTAACCGTACAAATACCTTATAAACCGTGTAAACGTATAAATTTATCTAGTGCGTAAACGAGCTGTCAAATTTTGTATGAAAAATCATTTACACAATTTGTATAAACTTACGCGCACATTTCATTGTGTAAACGCGGTAAACTCAAAGGAATGCAACCTTGCAGACATTAAAGCAGGCATTTTCATCAGAAATCTCCAACATCAGCAAGTAAATGCGTTTTAGTTTTGATTTTTCACTTAATCTTGGCATTTTTTAATTTGTATAACAATCAAAAAAATTTTGTTCGGCAATAATACAGCTGATAAACAATCAAGTTTATCAAGAGTATTACTAGGTGCGTTCATATAACAGCGTGTGTAAATGGATATAATTTTACACCTTATAAGTTTATATGAGTTTATGAGTCCCCCTACTGTAGAGATAATCCAACCATATAGTTGAATAGTTGAATCATGACTGGTATATAAGGGGTCTGGCAAAGTTGACATAGTTATAACGCCATAGTCATAACCATATTTTTACTTATCCATATCAATTGGCATCCGTTATTGATGCCTTAACCAAAAAATGAAAATGAAATTTTCATAAAAATGAAGAAAACGCAAAAAATTACAAACATATACCACAAAAAATAAGTCTCTTAGTCAAAACGTATCCAAAACAATAAATAAAATATACGAAAAGTTAGTAAATTCTCCAACTGACATATTTTTAGGTTATGGATATGGTGAAAAACCCAATAACCAATTGGTTGGCTATGGTATGGTTATGGCTAGGGCGTTATGGTATGGCACCATTTTTTTTTCTGATTTTGATTATATTATTATTTCAGTACATACGTTTATTTAAAGTTACATTTTAGTAATTTCATTTGGACTAATTAAATTCTTTAATCTTGTGTGCAGAGAATAAAAAAAATGTCTACTATTCCGCAAATTTGTTTAGTTTTCTCCATCATGTTATTATAAAATGAAATCTTAATGGATTACACCAATTCAATCTGAAAATTTAAAATGCACACATTGGTGTATGTTTGTAGTTCACATTTTTAGTTTACATTTGTAGTTATAACATCTTGATTTTGGTTTATTTTCAAGATGGCTGATTCAACTATTTACGTTGCATTGTACTAACATGTGTTTTGTTACGGCCACTAACAATAGCGTCGCCAAGTTCAGGGAAGTTTTCCTTAAGAAATTGCCGCTTATCAATACCTGTTTACATACAGTACATACTTCTAATTTATGTGCTTGTTTTCGTTCATTTGGTGGAAGTTTGTTCAGTTGTTGTGAGTGCACCAAATATAATTCCTAGTGAATGATACAAAACGTAAGTATATTATTTGAGTACTTAAAAAAATAAGCCAATTATCCTTACTTACTGTTAATTAATGCTGGCAAAAGCGCTAATAATTTAGGAAAAATGTAATCAAAATGATCTTTAAGCGCTGCTTGGCAATGCTCATAGTGTCACTTGGCAACCCTAAAATACAATTGACACTTCGCAATCCTTAAGCTGGAGACATTGGTGCTTTATCGGTAACCGTATCGGTAACCTGATAACAGCTGATTCGACCAACCTTATGAGAATCAATGCAATCGATTATTGGTGCCGCTAAGGTCGTAACCGTATCGTAGCTAACCATTGGGTTTTGGTTTACCGTCGTAACGATAAACAGCTGATTACGTTAGGGATACGGATACAGCGATACCATATACGGCACCAATGACTTCGGCTTTACTCTTCAGTGAGTGTTATTCGGAGATTCAACGAGGCAACGTGAAAAATCAGCCAAATCAATTAACAATAAAACTTAATATTTTTTATTAAACTTTTTAACATTCAATACATATAATTAAACATATTAATTAGTATAAACCGTGTCTATGTATTCATTTTACATATCTCGGAAGACCCTGTCGTAAGTATCGCCATCCCTTGACAGGTCAGAAGTGAGAAGTGAACAAGAAAAAACGTGCACAGTGAAAAGTTGCCGGTAAAAACTTGTGAAAAAAACGATATATAACTAAAATACAACGCAATAAATAGTGAAAAGTGCATTTTAGTTCGTCACATATTAAGTAAATGTGAAAAAGCAACATACGAATTGTAAAAATCGTTCAATAATTACAAGTGCATAAATTTGAGACTCCGCTGCATTCGCGAAAATTTGAGACACCTCTGCTATCGTTTGCTGCTAACGACGCGTCGCAGTCAGCAGAGAAACTTCGTTCAAGTCGAATCGGTAAATGTATGTATACGCTTGCAAATTGTCGGTTGAAATTTGAAAACATATCGCTTTCGTTAATAAGCTTTCGTGAGTTTTAAATTTGCCAACAGTAGATTTCGATACATACCGTCAGGTGTCGCATATCTAATTAGATCGAACGAAACAAAGTAGTTTTCGCTCCATACCGTCAGATGTGGCATATCTAATTTGATCAAGCGAAACAGAAGAATCAAAACAAAATGTCAGAGCTACAGAAATTGACATTCGCGGAACTTAAGAAAAAATGTAAACAAGTAGGTCTTCCGAGTATTGGAAAAAAATGCGATTTAGTAGAAAGATTAGAAGAAAATCTAATAGAAAACCAATTTGAAAGTGCAAGTGATAATAATCATTTACTCGAACGCATATCTGAGTTAGAAAGCACAATTCGAAACTTAGCAATGCAAAATAATAATGCTATAAGTACTCGAAATGATTTTACGCCGTGTTGTATTTCGTCGCCTGTAACAACAAGAACAACGCATTCGTACTTTCCGATAATGTGTACAACAAATAACTATATTCCACCAGTGCAAACACAACCAGTGCAAGCATGGTCGGATACGCGTCCAGCTAATGTGGACAATGTAATCGGTGATGTGCACAATCCGCGGAATCAGAGAATTCCAAACTCGAATGTTAATTATTATAATGTGCCATTCGCGCACTTACAACCGTCGCAGCAAATAATTTCGCCTGTGAATAATTACAATCCGGTATATAAAATACGTGACATTATAGATTTGTTACCCTCGTTTAATCCGATATCCGAATCATCGCTTAACGCAACGCAATTTGTGAAAAGAGTCGAAATGCTCAAAAGCGCTTACCATTGGGAAGAAAGTATGCTATTGTGCGCGGTACAGCAGAAAATGCAAGGACCAGCAAAGTTATGTGTTGATTTCCCTTCCGAAAATTTTCGTGTCGTGGTCGCAATTCGTTTCGCGTTTCAGAAACGATTTTCCGCATTCTGAAAATACCGCTGAAGTGCATATTAAGCTATCTCGACTAAAACGTTCGCAAAATGAAATTCCGGAGTACTACTATAAAATGTATTCGCTTGGTATGAAAGGTGGGCTGACGGAAGATGCTATCGCCTTACATATCATAAACGGTATTAACGATATTGACTTACGCAGAAGAATTTCGAATAGTTATGTGCGCTGTAACGACTTACTACGCAACGTTTCCAACTATAGTGTGTTTAATGAAATAAAACCCGTTACTCAGTATAAACCAAAAATTTATCCGCAAAGCAATACGGAAATCCGTGAAACGAAAACGCTAGAAAATGTAAAGTGCTTTAATTGCTTAAAATTCGGTCACTACTCAATAAAGTGTCCCGAACCTCAGCAGAAGCAACGATGTGAAAATTGTTCGCATACAAATCACAAAACCGAAAACTGTCCGAATAAAACCAAACAAGATATACGTGCGATCGATAAAAATCTCGAAAACGAATCTGTCTACGCAAAAGGTATAACAAAACGAATTAAAGTGAATGGAATCGGTACAAATGCTTGTCGACCCTGGTAGTACCAGCACACACTTTCTCTGAGTGATTTTGTCCATTTGGCCAATTCTGGGAAAATTCATAGTGGTGGTTTGCTTTTACCGGCGCTCCACCGCCCAATGAAGGAAAATCTTGCGCTGTTAATTTTGGCGCATTTGCTTGATCTGCAGCTTTTCTATTTTTGGCTTCAAGTTATTCTTTTTGTACGGTTTGCAACTTTTGTAAACTGCTTTGATTTGCTACCGACACAAGCGTGCGTGTTTAGCAGCTATATTTGTCAAGGGAATATGTACACCAGATGGCAGCATATCTTCATCTACTGGTGTACGTGGTGTTGCACTCTTTTTTGCAGCCGCTCTTGAGCAGCCGCTCCCCTATTTTGATATGCATTACTTGATGTTGGTTGCTTAGATACATGAAGTACCATACCGGGTGAGGCAGCGTTTGCCCTGTGCTATTCCCGTTGCGCGTTGTGCGAATGATAGCGCCTGTTGAAACAGCTGGAGCTTTACGCAACACCGCGGTGATATAGGCGGTGCTGACTGTTCGTTTTGTGCGCGATTAATACCAACTTCTAAATGAAAAGGAAAATAATTTATTTTGCAAGCTTTTATTCAATAATTACTTACCTCCGTCATTGCCGCCTAGTGCGGGAAAGTTTTCTTATTTCCGTGTAAAAAGAAATTCTTTTGTATTAATTAGTAAAATGTCTGAAAACAACCGCGAAATATTAAATTTTCACAACAGAAGTAAATAAACAAAAAACGTAAACATAAACAAAGTTTGACATTTTATAACCAGCTTCGAATGAAAAAACATGTAAAATGCAACTCTGGTGCTTTTGCCTCGTTATTGTACCATGATGCTGCCACTATTGGTGCTGACAACGGCAAAACTTTTAACCCCTGCAATTTGAGCTCTGCTCTGTTGGTTAATGGCCCCTATTATGAGACAAATTCGATCTTCGACTGTGGTCGAAAGAGCTGATCGAAAGAATTTTCTTTCGGTATTATGACACGCATTCGATCAAGACTAGTGCCATTGTTCGATAATTCGATAAATTCAGCCGTTCAGAAAAGCACATTCCCATGATTTGCCAAATAAAATGAAAGCAAAATTATTTATTATGAAGAAAGGAGCTTAAGTACTGGAACTAGCCAGAAGTATAAAACCTTGAAATGAATTTTTATGCATAATTGTAGCTTTCTAAACATTGTAACTTTCTAAACATGTTGTTACAGGTGTTAAAACTGAACTTCATAATGACCATAGAAGCGTTCATGGACTTACTATCCAGTAAAGATGAATGCCTGCAACAATGCACAATAGCCAAGTCTATTCCAACCAATTTGAAATTGGCAATAATTCTCAGATTTTGCGCTAGGGATTCTCTCAACTGATCCTATGTGCAAGTTCGTTTTGTTATAAACGGATTTTGTGCAATTTTTGAAACCAGTCTTCCAAACAGTTGTTTTGTATTCACGACCTTGGACCTATATGTAGCGTTCTTAAATTATATTGAATCAATTATTTTTATTTAATTTTGTTATTATGTTACTTTGAACATTGTAATTTTAATATGTTTTACAATATTTTAATTTTCAATATTGAATTTTCTATTTTCAAAAATTTTCATTATTCAGTGTTGCATCATGAAAATATTACATTTTCTTTTAAATAATTTTTGTATGGATATTAAATTTAATAAAAATAAAGTATTATATAAGATTAATACAAATAGCTTGAATTACTATTAGGTAGCAAAAAAGTTTCTTCTAATTCGATACAGCGTCGACAACAAATTTCTATTCGCTTCAAAATTAGGTACCCAACGAAAATTTCGAGAGATATTAGATGTCATAATACGAATTTCAAATTCGATTTTCAATCTTCGATAGCCAGCGAAGATCGAAGATCGAAAAATGCTCATAATAGTTGCCAACGTGTTCAGCAAGAAAACGATGAAAGCATCGCCATTCAATATACATACATATTGTGACGAATATTAGTATCATTAAGCGATACTACCATCACTAAGCCGATACTAAGCAGTATGTACGTAAACAAATCAATCATCATCTACACACATGCATACAAGGCAACGGAGAGATACTCATAAACACATGTAATTATAAGCCGAAGTAGTACTCACATATACACACGCATATGCCTATACAAGAGACTATAAACTACAAATACGCACGCATATGCCTATGCGAGAGGCTCTAAAATACGAATACACACGCATATAGCTGGTAACCAAGTAGAAGATTCTAGAAGAAGAAACGTCTAGACATTTATAGAAATATGCGGACAAGGTAACAGAGAGTATAAAAGCAGAGAAAGCTGAATAGTCAATAATCAGTTTGATTTAAGCACGCTATTGGTTGTGAAGTATAAGTGTTATTGTGAAGTACCCTCAAAGTAGTATAATAAATACCGTTTTGTATTATTGAATATTTCAGTTATTTATTCAACAGTTTAGCGATTCCAACGTTAGAAGAAGGTGGTAAAAGCGGAATTTCCCTAAATTCGTTACAATTGTCAGAAGAGGAATTGTTGAATAAATTCCAGAGTTACAGAGTACAACAAGGGCATGGCGAACTTAAGTGAACTAAGGATGCAGCAGCTCAAAATTTGATTGAATACAACTGGCAACAAATCCGAGCTACAATCACGACTACGGGAAGCTATGGAATCTGAAGGAATCGACGTGGATGAACACACTTTTAACCCTGATTTGGAAGAGTCGGCGACTAAAATGGAGGAAAACATGGAGACTCCGAATCTATTGGCAAGTGTGGATACTAACGCGATACTAGCAGAGCTGAAGCAAATGTCACAAATATCAACCGATATGTCAACACAGCTCGAAGTACAGGAGACACGTTTAACATCCAAGACGGAAGAACAAAAGACAAATATAACATCTCAACTGGAGGAACAGAAGACATATATGGTAACTCAACTGGAATCGCCGGAGACTCGTATAACAAGCAAGATGGAAATACAACTGAAAGAACAGGAGATACGCCTAACAGTACAACTCGAGGCACAAGAGGCGCGTATATCATTAAAACTCGAAACGCGAATGGACGAGAAAATAATGAAGTTTGACGAAAAATCGAGGCCGAGGTGGATGCTTTGAGAGGACGTATCCAGTTGATGCATCTTAATCGCACGGCTGCTTCAGCGAGCAATCCGAAGGTAAAAACTCTATCTTTTGACGGCTCTGTTCCTTTCCAGGTATTTAAGCTCCAGTTTGATAAGACCGCAACAGTGAAGAAGTGGAATGCTGAAGATAAAGTTGCTGGACTATTCGTGGCATTGAAAGGACCTGCTGCTGAAATACTACATACGATTCCCGAGGGAGAGCGGAACAACTACGAAACTTTGATGGGTGCTCTAGAGAGGCGATACGGAAGCGAACACAGGAAGCAGTTATACCAAATAGAGTTGCAAAACCGCTACCAAAAAGCTAATGAGACATTCCAGGAGTTTGCGTCAGATGCCGAAGGGCTTGCACATTTGGCGAATGCCTACGCACCCGTGCAATAGACCGATAGGGTAAAAATGCAGAGCTTTATAAATGGCATACGGGACGTCGACACGGAGCGAGCTACATACGCAAACCCAAGCCAACATTCGCAGAAACGGTGTCACATGCATTGACTCAGGAATCTGCATCACTATTGAGTAAACCAGCATACAAAGCTCATCGTGTGGACATGGAAAAGCCAGATTGGGTAGACACAATTTTGGAAGCACTGAAGGGATCCGAACAGAAAAATGCCGGAGTTATGAAATGTTTCAAGTGCGGCAACCCAGGTTACATTGCACGTCATTGCTGCACCGGTTCCAATAGTTCCAACAATGTGGGTTGCCGTAAACGGAGAGCTGAAGGAAATGAGCAAATCTCCAAGTCCACTTAATGGTTAAACTAAAGCGAGTCAGCCGCAACGGCGCCAGCTGGCTCCCTCAATTGAATGCCCCATAATCTCTATCTCGCAATTTGGAAGAAGGTCAAACCAAAGACGCTAATAAATAAGAGCTACCAGTCTGCTACGAGTGGGGAATAACTCGCTGGAAATCATAAAAATTGATGTCTAATGTTTTCTGTGAGGGACATATTTAATTGTCTCGCATTTATCCATGCCGTGTAGGTACCTTATGCAAATGTTATTTTTATAAACAAAGTTTGACATTTTATAACCAGCTTCGAATGAAAAAACATGTAAAATGCAACTCTGGTGCTTTTGCGTGGTTATTGTACCATGATGCTGCCACTATTGGTGCTGACAACGGCAAAACTTTTAACCCCTGCAATTTGAGCTCATCTCCAAGTCCACTTAATGGTTAAACTAAAGCGAGTCAGCCGCAACGGCGCCAGAGTGGGGAATAACTCGCTGGAAATCATAAAAATTGATGTCTAATGTTTTATGTGAGGGACATATTTAATTGCCTCGCATTTATCCATGCCGTGTAGGTACCTTATGCAAATGTTATTTTTGGAAAGAGGATTAATTAATTAATTAAACAAAGTTGGAAAAATAAACAAAAATACCCCACGAAATGTATAGAAGACATTATGCAAACCTAACGAATAACATTACGCAAAACAACGTCTCTTATTATATTTATAATCTTTGGTCAAACAATCTTACTGTCGGAGGACATGTGGATGGAAAGGAACATTTAATGACTGTAGATACGGCTGCATCTCATTACATCATTTGAGCGGATTTAGCCAACAAGAAGATAAGACCATTGCATGGAGCAAGATTGCGTACAGCCACTGGAGAAGACACCACGGTTCTAGGGGAAGTAACATGTGAGTCGCAAATGGGAACGTCACGGTGGTACACAATTTTATATTGGCAGAGATTGTTGATGAAATCATAATTGGAGTGGACTTCTTAATCGACCAAAGTATCAAGATCGATATGCAAAGCAAGAAAATGCGATATAAGAACATGGATATGCCACTTAATTTCGGCTACGAGAGAGGCTACAGCAGTAAACGAATGATGATAGAAAAGAGTCAGCAAATACCACCAAAATCAGAAGCAGTAATCTGGGCAAAGTTTGATGGAGATTGTGGGACAAACAAATTGTGGGTTGTCGAAGCAGCAAACAAATCACCACCGAATGTACTTGTAGGAAAAACCCTGGCTTTGACAAAACAAGATGGAAGTATTCCGGTAAGAGTACTCAATGAGTTCAAGTCACCACTCAAGCTGATAAAAGGAGCTATATTGGGAATATGTCAAGAAGCTGAAATAGTAATTAAGTGTGAACAGCTCCAGGAAAACGTTTCCGCTAGCAAGATTAATCTTTCAAAAGAACTCACGGCATGGACGGAGCGCTAGAGGTAGACTATCAGAGTAAGGCAAAACAGCTGATCGTAAAGTACGCAAACATATTTGACCAAGATGGCTCCAAACCAGGCCGCACCAACGTTTTGAAACATCAAATTGACACTGGAGATGCGAGGCCGATCCGTCAAGCTCCGCGTAGTGTTCCACTGGCGGAGCGGGAAGTGGTGAGTCAAATCATACAAGAAAGGGGCGACGGCGGCATAATCGAACCATCAGCTAGTCCATGGAGCTCACCGGTGGTACTTCTGAAGAAAAAGGATGGAAAAATGAGCTCTTGCGTGGACTACCGGAAGTTGAATGACGTTACGAAAAAGGATAGCTACCCATTGCCAAGAGTTGATGACACTCTGGACTCGTTATCTGGTACCAAATGGTTTTCCACAATGGACTTAAAAGTGGCTACTGGCAAGTGGAGGTGAAGGAGGAAGACAAGGAGAAAACAGCCTTCAGTGTCGGAGATGGTCTTTGGCAGTTTACGGTAATGCTCTTTGGACCATGTAATGCACCAGCTACTTTTGAGATACTCACGGATGAGGTACTGAAAGGAATACTTTGGAAAACATGCTTAGTGTACCTAGACGACATCATCGTATTGGGAAAAACTTTGAAAAACATCTTAAGAACTTAGAGGAAGTTTTCCAGAGAATAGCTGGCGCTGGTCTGAAACTAAATCCCAAAAAGTGTTCGCTGTTTAAAAAGAAAGTAAGTTATTTGGGTCACAAGCTAAGTACAGAGGGCATCTGCACTGCGAATGACAAGATAGAGGCTGTAAAGGATTGGCCAAGACCACAGAACCTACATGAGTTGAGAAATTTCCTTGGGCTGTGCACATATTACCGCCGATTTGTATCAAATTTTGCCAGCGTAGCCCGTAGTCTCCACGAACTAACAAGAAAAAATAAAGCTTTTGAATGGAAGAAGGAGCAAAAAGTGGCTTTCCAAACATTGAAAGAGCGTTTGTGCACTCTCCCAATGTTGGCATATCCGATTCCAGGAGCAACATATATTCTAGATACAGATGCGAGTGGATATGCTATAGGAGGCGTTTTGTCACAACTGGTCGATGGAAAGGAGAAGGTAGTTGCCTATTACAACCGATCAATCGGAAAAGCAGAGAGGAACTATTGTGTTACGCGGAGAGAGCTGTTGGCATTGGTAGAGTGCATTAAACATTTTCACAAGTACTTCTATGGGCAGCGATTCCGCGTCAAGACAGATCACGCAGCGTTGAAATAGCGCTGACGGTCAATTGGCACGGTGGATCGATCGACTCTAAAGCTGTTACTTTTCCATTGAGCATCGAAAAGTTAGGACCCGTTGGAATGCTGATGCAATGTCACGAAGACCATGTAGTTTGGAATGCAAACAGTGTTCAAAAGCTGAAGCTAAAGAGGACATTATAGTGTCCGGATAATGACTATAACGTGTACGGATGAATGGGATAAGGAACAACTAAGGAAGTGTTAGCTAGAAGATACAGATCTGCCACATGTTATGCATGTTAGTAGGCTCGAACGAAACGAAAGACCAAAAAGAGTGAAGATGTCAGCAGAGAGTCCCTTTGCGAAGTCATATCGGGCACAGTGGAACAGTTTAAAATTAATATCCGTTTGCTTCCATCGAGTATGGGAGAGTGAGGACGGTCAATGAAAGAAGAAACTTATAGTTGTTCCCAGGAAAAGGATTCTTGACGTGCTCAGCGAGCTGCATAATGGTCCAAGCGGACGTCATCTTGGAATCACGAAGACGCTCGAGAAAATTAAGCAGATATTCTATTGGGTTGGTTGCCGTCAATCGGTCACCGGGTGGATTGCCAACTACGAGTTTGCAGCAGATACAAAGGGCCCAACACACGAAGTCAAGGCCAGATGAAGTAGTATATTTCAGGTGCACCATTTGAAAGGATCGCCATGGATGTCACATGTCCATTTCATACTAGCAACCGCGGAAACAAATACGTACTGGTGGTTATGGATTATTTCAGTAAATGGCCAGAGGTATACCCAATCCCAAATCAAGAAGCGAAAACAGTAGCAGAAGTGGTTACAAAAGATTGGGTTGCAAGGTATCGTGTACCAATGGAGCTACATTGTGACCAAGGCAGGGATTTCGAATCAGGGGTGTTTCAAGAAATGTGTAGGAAATTGGGCATTCGAAAAACATGGACAACTGCATTGCATTCTCAATCCGATGACATGGTGGAACGATTCAATAGAACCTTGGGGAAGCACATAAGGAAAGTTGTCGACAAGTTCCATAAAGATTGGGATACACACATATCGTTATTCGTGATGGCTTACCGATCGGCAGTGCATGGGACAACGGGCCAAACTCCCGCAAAGGTAATTTTTGGCAATAACCTTTGGTTGCCAGCTGAAGTTTGAAGTTTGGGATAGATGCCGATGCGGAGAGAAATACCAAGAAATCCACTGGTGTCTTGGAAGAAGAGACGAGAGAAATACACAATCTTGTAAGGCAACGAACGAAGATTATGAGTGACAAGATGAAAGCCAGATACGATAAATCAATTAATTCGAAAGGTTTTCGGGAAGGAGATTTGGTGCTGTTATACAACCCACAACGGAAAAAAAATTCTCCCCCCTCTCTGCAATTGGGAAGGCCCATACAAATTTGTATAAAGGACCAATGAAGTAGTTTACCGCATACAAACCATTGGCAAACCACGAACAAAAATGAAAGTGGTTCATTTGGAAAGGCTGGCAGCGTTTAGATCAGGAAATCTGTCTTGTCGGGAGGATCCGACTTAAGTGGAGGGCAGTGTGCGGAATTTCAGTATTACTAAGCGATACTACCATCACTAAGCCGAAACTAAGCAGCATGTACGTAAACATATCAATCATTATCTACACACATACATACAAGGCGACGGAGAGATACACATAAACACATGTAATCATCAGCCGAAGAAGTACTCACATATACACACGCATATGTCTATACGAGATACTATAAACTACAAATACACACGCATATGCCTATATGAGAGGCTATAAACTACAAATACACATGCATATAGCTGGTGACCAAGTTGAAGATTCTAGAAGGAGGAACGTCTAGACATTTGGAGAAATATGCGGA
>JARSSU010031181.1:0-20395 GCA_029619165.1 Eurosta solidaginis
ACTGCATTACTTTTTCGTCCATACAGGCTTCCAGGTGTGCAGAGATATGCGATGATACCTGTGCTGAAATTTGTGCCGACATTTCAATTTTAGGTGTTATTTCTGACGACATCTCTGAGATACGTGTCTCCTGGGATTCCAGATGGGATACCATATGCGTCTTCTGTTCTTGCAGTTGAGATGACATATATGTCTTCTGTTCTGCCAGTTGAGATAACACTGTCGATGTTTGAGCAGACATTGCAGCCAAAATCGTGTTCAAGTCTGTGCTCGTAACTGTCTGTGATGTTTGGTTTTTCTCTTAAATTTTGTTGTTGATTCTTTCACATCAGGATAAAAGAAATACTCGTCTACATCAATTCCTTGCGACTCCATGACCTCTCGTTGTCGTGCTTGAAGTTCGATCTTATTGCCAGTTGTATTCAATCCACGGTTCGCCACCTTCTTTTTTAGTTGCTGGATCTTTAATTCACTCAACTTCAGAATGTCCAAGTTGTATTCAAAATCTTCGGAATTTATTCCACAATTCCTCTTCTGACACCAATTGTAACGAATTTTACTGCAATTCCGCTTATTTGCAACCTTCTGCTAACGTTCGAATCACTAAACTGTTGAATAAATAAATATCCGATTATGCTAAATGGTCTTTTTATTAGACTACTTTCAAAATGACGTTTCTATTGCTCCACAGATAGTGTGCTTAAACAAAACTGATTGTCGTGCCTCAAATGTTGCTGCTTTTATAGTGTTTTCTTTCCTCGTTGACATATTTATAGGCGATTCTATTCTAGAATTTACTAGTTAGTTAGCAGCTATAAAATTACCAACTATAACTACGTTTATAGCTTCTCATATGCGCGTGCATATGTGAGTGTTACTTGCACAAATTATTGCCTACATTTGAGCGCATCTCAGATAAGATATATGCATGTGTTTGTGCGTTTTCTCTCCGCTGCGTGTACGTAAATATGTGTAGACACAATGATTGATTCGTTTATG
Organism: Eurosta solidaginis; assembly: GCA_029619165.1. Taxonomy (NCBI): domain Eukaryota; kingdom Metazoa; phylum Arthropoda; class Insecta; order Diptera; family Tephritidae; genus Eurosta; species Eurosta solidaginis. Next base: position 1,000 of record JARSSU010031181.1, read on the forward strand.
TAGATACAAGTGACCGCAGGCTTTATTGTTGTTGTGGCTTCATTTACTTAGCATCAGACTAGTGATGTGAGTATCACTTAGTATCACTAATATTCGTCATAGTACATAAAATTAAATAAAAGATGCTAGATAACAAGCATACCAAAACAATACTACAAAACTTTGAATTTTTAATTTCTTAAATTTTAATTTTGGTTAAAATAGATTAAGATAAAAATAAAATTAATGCCCAGTTTAAGTTTGTTCATTAGAAAAATAACTGAAAAAAATATGTTTGTAGTTATCTTCAAAAATTTTACTGAAACTCTGTAAAATACTTCTGGACTGGAGCTTATGTCATATGGTAGCCTATTAAAAAAATATCTACCAAATGGTGTACTGAAAGTTTTTATTTCTTTACCTACATTTTCCATTCTCTTTAATTCTTCCTTTAATTTATTTAATAATTTAAATGGTACATGCATACACGGCTCTATTTTTCCGATAGTTCCTTCTTTTAGCTCCATCGTATATGTATAATTTTACCATAACCAGAGAATACATCCTCATTCCTTCTGACTATATCATGCCCTTCCTGTACTGCATATGCAATAAAAACCTCACAATCTGGATGCGTTCTTTTTATTATTAAATGAAATTCAATTGCGCTTTTTAAACCTAATATGGGTACACTTTTCCCGTTGTAGATTTGAAACTCCACCTTGTTTTCAATATTTCCTACTTTACAATTCACTATTACTTTGCCAAGTGTCTTGATCTTTTATTGATTATAGTTTTAGTATTACATTGGATTTACACCCTTTTTTGTTTTCAGTTTTTTACACACATCAATAGGCAATATATTACATTGCGCTCCTGTGTTGATTTTAATTGCTACTTTTTTATTCGCATTTACTATATATGTATATGCATTGTACCCATTCATTATGTGCATTAACCATTCTGTCTTCAGTAATCCAATCACAAAAAAATCACTGAAGGGAATTGAATTATTCCCCGTTTTCCTTACTTCGTAAAAGCAACCCGTCCAGATTTTTCAATTTGGGAGTGTCAAAGATCTGTCATTATTGAAGAACAAACCTCTAGTAATTGAATCATGACTCAAACTCATTAAGGGTACTCACGTAACCGTATAAATACCTTATAAAGTGTGTAAACGTATAAATTTATCTAGTGCGTAAACGAGCTGTCAAATTTTGTATGAAAAATCATTTACACAATTTGTATAAATTTACGCGCACATTTCATTGTGTAAACGCGGTAAACTCAAAGGAATGCAACCTTGCAGACATTTTCAGCAGAAATCTCCAACATCAGCAAGTAAAGGCGTTTTAGTTTTGATTTTTCGCTTAATCTTGGAATTTTTTAATTTGTATAACAATCAAAAAAATTTTGTTTGGCAATAATACAGCTGATAACAATCAATTTTATCAAGAGTATTACTAGGTGCGTTCATATAACCGCGTGTGTAAATGGATATAATTTTACACCTTATAAGTTTATATGCTTTCATGAGTCCCCCTATTATATGAATGGAAAATTTATAAATATGATAAAAATGTGATACTTAATTTTATTGCGCAGAAGTTTTGTAAACTTTTTATACTCAGCTGAGCAGAGCTCACAGAGTATATTAACTTTGTTCGCATAACGGTAATCCGTAACGGCATAAACTAATCGAGATAGATTTAGACTTCTATATATCAAAATGATCTGGGCGAAAAAAGAAATTCATTAGCCATGTCCGTCCGTCCGTCCGTAAACACGATAACTTGAGTAAATTTTGAGGTATCTTGATGAAATTTCGTATGTAAGTTCCTGGGCGCTCATCTCAGATCGCTATTTTAAATGAACGAAATCGGAGAACAACCACGCCACTTTTTCGATATCGAAAATTTCGAAAAACCGAAAAAGTGCGATATTTCAGTACCAAAAACGGATAAAGCGATGAAACTTGGTAGGTGGTTGACCTTACGACGCAGAATAGAAAATTAGTAAAATTTTGGACAATGGGCGTGGCACCGCCACTTTTAAAAAAGGTAATTTAAAACTTTGGAAGCTGAAATATGGCAGTCGTTATATATATCATGATGAACGTTACTACTATTACTATATATGTGGTACATAAAATAGCAAAATCAGATGAAGAACACGCCCACCTTTAAAAAAAAATTTTTTAAAGTCAAATTTTAACAAAAAATTTCATATGTTTACTGTATATAAGTAAATTATGTCAATTGTTTTTGTTTTTATCGGCCTATTGATAAATCATTCAAGGTTCAAATCGAGCTCAAGGCCAGAACAATAATTTTTTTCTAATGATAATTATTGTTATTTTTTAATTTTTCTAAATTTGAAAAATTGTATTTTGTTTTTGGAATAGTAGTAGAAATTTAAATATAGTTGGTAAAAAGGAATAGAAGTAGCAAATTTGCCAATCAAGCAAACCACCGCTGTATAGCTAAATGGTTAGCGCAGCATGCCTAAAGCGTACTGATGATGAAGGCTTAGCACCCTTCGAAATGGATCTATCTGCGCAGCTATGGCAGGTTGTCTGGAAAATTTTCTACTTACTATTCCAAAAACAAAATACAATTTTTCAATTTAGAAACATTAAAAAATAACAATAATTATCATTAGAAAAAAATTATTGTTTCTGGCCTTGAGCTCGATTCGAACCTGAATGGTAAATTATGTCAACATTCAACTCCAGTAATGATATGGTGCAACAAAATACAAAAATAAAAGCAAATTTCAAAATGGGCGTGGCTCCGCCCTTTTTCATCTAGTTTGTCTAGAATACTTTTTAATGCCATATGTCGAACAAAATTTACCAATCCTTGTGAAATTTGATAGGGGCATAGATTCTATGACGGTAACTGTTTTCTGTGAAAATGGGCGAAATCGGTTGAAGCCACGCCCAGTTTTTATACACAGTCGACCGTCTGTCCTTCCGCTCGGCCGTTAACACGACAACTTGAGCAAAAATCGATATATCTTAGTTCACGTACTTATCTGCACTCACTTTATTTTGGTATAAAAAATTGCCGAAATTGGCCTATGACCACGCCCACTTTTTCGATATCGAAAATTACGAAAATTAAAAAAATGCCATAATTATATATCAAATATGAAAAAAGGGATGAAACATGGTAATTGGATTAATTTATTGCGCAAAACATAACTCTAGAAAAAACTTTGTAAAATGGGTGTGACACCTACCATATTAAGTAGAAGAAAATTAAAAAGTTCTGCAGGGTGAAATCAAAAGCCCTTGGAATCTTGGCAGGAATACTGTTCGTGGTATTACATATATAATAAATTAGCGGTACCCGAAAGATGATGTTCTGGGTCACCCTGGTCCACATTTTGGTCGATATCTCGAAAACGCCTTCACATATACAACTAAGGGCCATTCCCTTTTAAAACCCTCATTAGTACCTTTAATTTGATACCCATAACGTACAAACACATTCTAGAGTCACCCCTGGTCCACCTTTATGGCGATATCCCAAAATGGCGTCCACCTATAGAACTATGGCCCACTACCTTTTAAAATACTCTTTAATACCTTCCATTTGAAAACCATGTCATATAAACACATTCCAGGGTTATCCTAGGTTCATTTTTGTACATGGTGTTTTACATCCAAAGGTTAATGTGGAATGATACCCAGAAGTTTTCCGTTTTGAATTTACGAAACTGTAAAACTTTTTTCGATTTTCAAAAAATTTACCTTTACAACAACATAAGTAATCTTTACAACAAAGCTGATTAAGACGGTGAAAGTTGGAACGAGCTATTAGGTACCATAGAGATCGGTGGTAGATATAGTATTATCTCATACAACCGATTGTTCAGATAAGAAACTTTTCGAAATTTCTACCCCATTTTAACAGCTATAAGCTTCAAATTTCATCAATTGCTTACGTATAGAGTATATATTGTTGCGTGGAATAATCATAGAGATCGGTGAAATATAATATATATATGATGGTATATATATTTATATTTTCAATTTCACCAAATGCTTACGTTTATAGCATATATTGTTGTCTGAAAAAATCATAGAGATCGGTGTTATATATAGGATATATCTCATACAACCGATTGTTCAGATAAGAAACTTTGCACAATTTCTGCCCCATTTTAATAGCTAAAGACTTAAAATTTCACCAAATGATTACGTATATAGCATATATTGTTGTCTGAAAAAATCATAGAGATCGGTGGTATATATATTATATACCCCATATAAACTGTAATTTTTGCCCCTTTTTACGGCCAGAACTTCAAATTTCATCAAATTCCATCAAGTACTTTCGTTTACGTCATATATTGTTGAAATGCGTGATTCCTAGTCATAGTTTTTACATGCAGACCACAAAAAACCTGAAGCTTTGCATCCTCACACAAAGTACATACCTATTTTTATACCTTTCATTAAATGAAATGGTATATTAACTTTAGCACGAATCTCAAAATTGTAAGTCCTTAAAAAAATAGATATACCCACCATTGAGTATACCGAAATAATCAGGATGAAGAGCTGAGTTCACTTATCTTGTCCGTCTGTCCGTCTGTCTGCTTGTATGCAAACTAGTCCCTCAATTTTTGAGATATCTTGATAAAATTTGGAGGGCGGGTGTATTTGGGTGTCCAATTAGACATTTGTCGGAACCGGCCGGATCGGACCACTATAGCATATATCCTTCATACAACCGATTTTTCATAAAAAGAGGATTTTTCTCACATCTTCCTCAATTTATCAGATTGAAGCTTCAAACTTCACCTTATACTTTCGTAAACTGCACATATGGTTGTCTGAAAAAATGGATGAGATCGGTCGTATATATAGTATATATTCCCACAACCGATTGTTCAGATAAGACACCTTTCGTAATTACTGCCCTATTTTAAGAGCTATAGGCTTCAAATTTCAACGAATACTTACGTATAAAGCATATATTGTTGTCTGAAAAAATCATAAAGATCGGTGGTATATATAAAATATATAGTATATATATATAGTATATATATTTTTTTTTCGCAATTTCAGCCCCATTTTAACAGCTAGAAGCTTCAAATTTCACCAAATGCTTACGTGTATAGCATATATTGTTGTCTGAAAAAATCATAGAGATCGGTGGTATATATAGTATATATCTCATACAATCGATTGTTCAGATAAGATACTTTGCGCAATTTCTGCCCCATTTTATCAGCTAGAAACTTCAAATTTCACCAAATGCTTACGTTATAGCATATATTGTTGTCTGAAAAAATCATAGAGATCTGTGGTATATATATTATATACCCCATATAAACCGTCATTTTTGCCCCTTTTTTACGGCTAGAAGCTTCCAATTTCATCAGATTTCAACAAATACTTACGTGTACGTCATATATTGTTGAAATACGTGATTCGTGCAGACCACGTTTTTACATGCAGACCACAAAAAACGTGAAAATTTGCATCCCCACACAAAGTACCTACCTATTTTTTATAATTTTCATGAAAATTAAATGGTATATTAACTTTGACACGAATCTCAAAATTGTAAGTATATAAACCCACCATTAAGTATACCGAAATAATCAGGATGAAGAGCTGACTTGATTTAGCCATGTCCGTCTGTCTGTTTGTACGCAAACTAGTCCCTCAATTTTTGAGATATCTTCATAAGATTTGGTGAGCGGGTGTATTTAGGTGTCCGATTAGACATTTGTCGGAACCGGCCGGATGGAACCACTATAGCATATATTCTCCATACAACCGATTTTTCAGAAAAAGAGGATTTTTGTCATATCTTCCTCAATTTATCAGATTGAAGCTTCAAACATCACCATATGCTTTCGTATATTGCACGTATTGTTGTCTGAAAAAATGGATCAGATCGGTCTATATATAGTATATATCCCCCAAAACCGATTGTTCAGATAAGAAGCTTTTCGTAATTACTGCCCCATTTTAAGAGCTATATGCTTAAAATTTCAACGAATGCTTACGTATATAGCATATATTGTTGTCTGAAAAGTCATAGAGATCGGTGGTATATATAGTATATATATGGTGGTATATATAGTATATTTTATTTATTTATTTATTTATTTATTTGTTTAAAATTATAGTCGACTCAAAAACAAAGCGGTCGACTGCTATAAATTTAAAGTATAATATATATATAGTATATATATGATTAATATAAGTGTCACCAGTGGCGTGTCAACGTGAGGAGATCAGAAGGGAGCTTACGCGAGGTGCTCAGAAAGGAGCTTGGTGCCCATTAGGGGGCTGACGCGACGTGCTCATAAAGGATCCGGATGAACAGTAGGGGGAACGCGCGAACCGGTTGAAGTACCGATGTATCAAATCCATCGTTATCCGATATCGTGTCGGTTGAAGTACCGATGTATCCAATCCATCCTTATACGATATCGTGCCTCTTTTCTATGGAAGAAATAATTATTCCAGCTTTTAAAAAATAAATTACCTTATATTTCTTAGTTAAGATAGGCGAATATTGCATTACGTATAGTGGCAAAAGTACATTTAAGACTGATAGAGCTATACAAGTCATTGTAGTGCGAGCACCAGATAAGCGGAGGATTATTTTTAGCAAAGTTTCGACGACAAAGGGGTAAATAAAAAGGAACGTAGTGTCTGGAAACCCTAGGAAGAACTGCAAAAAACAATCGGCTGAGAAGGTCAGCAGAATCAATTTCTCCAATAATGATCTTATGGATGAACAATACCCCCAGAAATATTCTCCGGTTTTCCACAGTGGGTAAGCTAATAAGAAGAAGTCTATTTCTGTATGGTGGAAGGTGGAGAATTGAGTCCCAGTTAAGGCCACGTAACGCGAATATCAAAAATTGCTTTTGAACTGACTCAAGACGCTTTATATGATTTTGAGAAACAGGGCACCAAACGCATTAGCAATACTCGAGTTTTGGACGGACCAGCGATGTGTAAAGAATCTTAGTGAGATACGGATCATCGAACTCTTTAGCCCATCTTTTAACGAACGCACGTACTCCCAACGTTTTGTTGGCAATAGATGAAATATGCATGTTGAAACTCAGTTTCAGATCAAAAAGAACACCTAGATCATTTACAATAGATATAAGCTCCAAAGGGGTACCATCTATTACATACGGTTTCAAAACTGGTGTCACTCGGTGAAATGTCATATGCTTACATTTAGAGCAATTTAAAGCTAGTAAATTTCTTGTGGACCAACAATGGAACAAGTCTAAGTCGGCCTGAAGATGATCCAAGGAATTCAAATCAGTAGGACAGTAAGTGTAGCAAAGTTTTACATCATCCGCATACATTATAATATGGAAATTAATATTGTCTGCGGTAAGTCGTTTATGAACCGGGTAAAGAGCAAAGGGCCTAGATGACTTCCATGAGGTACATCGGAGGAAACTCCAAACGATTCCGAGAGGTTGCACTTGAACAGAACTTTTTGGGTCCGGTTAGAAAGATAGCTTTTCAGCCACATTAATAGGTCAAACGGAAAGCCCAGTAAATCAAGCTTATGAATAAGTAACTTATGGTTGACGGTATCGAATGCTTTGCTGAAATCAGAATAGATGACGTTTGCTTGTTCGCTAAAAATCCTTCCATAACTAAAGAGGTAAATACTAGCAAATTGGTAGTGGTTGACCTTTGACGAATGAAGCCGTATTGGCATGGAGATAAAAGGGAAGAGCACTGATATTGAAGTTGACTGGTAACAATCTGTTCAAAAACTTTAGAAATAGCCGAAAGTTTAGCAATACCCGTTCTCTACTTTTGACCTACTATCTTTTTTATATAGGGGTATAATTAAAGACTGTTTCCAAAGTGACGGGAATGACGCAGATCCCAGAGATAGCTCAAATAATTTTAAAATAAGCTCATATATGTTTTCAGCGCAGTACTTAAGCACACAACTAGGAACACCATCTGGTCCCGGAGAAAAGTTGGACTTCCAAGATTGGAGACTCTGAAGGACAATATTACCATCAATAGCAGGATTCCTAATGGAATTCGAGCTATCTAAGCGATAGGCGTATTGACCGGAATGAAAACCACTGGATGAATACGTGGACTTAAAGAAATCAGAAAATAGTTCAGCAACATCGTCATCAGTGCAAGATTTTTTACATCCAAAGGTTAATGAGGAAGGATACCCAGAAGTTTTCCCTTGAATTTACGAAACTGTAAAACTTTTTTCGATTTCCAAAAAATTTACCTTTACAACAACATAAGTAATCTTTATAACAAAACTGATTAAGACGGTGAAAGTTGGAACGAGCTATTAGGTATTTAGAGAAGTTTGCAGATGTTACAGTTTTCTTGAATCTCTTATAAATCCTATATTTGATGTTATTAAGTCTGATAAATTGCCTTGAAAACCAAGGCGGCTTATTCGAACGCAGGGTATAGCGAGTAGGAATACAGGTATCAAAGAAGCCGTCAGGTGGAATTTGAGTAAGGGCAGTACCCACCGAGCCATCCACAAATACTAAATCCAGCATTTTGTTTCTACTATTTGGAACGTTGTTAGACTGAAGAACAGTTGATTCTAACAGGCAATTGAGAAAATGGTGTTGAGCAGTGGGGGTTAAAAAGTTTGAATCACTCATATTAGCCCAACAAACTGCTGGCAAGTTAAAATCACCAACAACAACAATTCGATCATTATCACGTAACTACGAATGCAAATCGCAGATGGCCGAGCTATGACTAGCATAAACATACATAACCCAACAAGGTTGAATGTACGAACAGCAAACAATTACGCTCGAGGTACAGAATGGAAGCCTAACTGCTATAAATTCGATATGAGAGATATTAGCCAGCAAAATCAACTCAGATTAGAGGTTAGAATCAACAGCAATAAGGAGCACCCCCCGCTCTAGAAATGCGGTCATGCTGATAAACAGCATATTTATTTGAAAATACCTCAAAATTGAAATTATCAGGCTTTAGCCAGGTCTCCGTAAAGGCGACTACTTGTGCGGTAAAAGTGAAGCTATTAAGGAAAAAAGGGGCGAGTTTTGATCGTAGGCCACGAATATTTTGATAATTAATGATGAAATGGGACGAGTCTCTAATTACCTTTGTGGTGTCGTTTCTGTGTTCGGCATTACGTTTTTTTGGATTTGTATGAACTGCCATGACAGGTCCAGCCCTCGACTTCCTGGTAAAGAAGTGGTAAATAAGTGTACCACCCTATGTACAGGCCAAAAAGAAGGATCAAGCACCTTGTCAAGAATGCATCAGAAACAGATATTTTAAACGAGGAAATGTCTCTCTGATACTTAAAGTTAAATTTATAAACATTGATGTTATTGGTGGGCGACAAACCGAGCTTAGAGCAAACATAATTAGCAACGTCGTGTTCCGTTAGAGATGCAGTAAATATATATATTTTCGCAATTTCAGCCCCACTTTAACAGCTGGAAGCTTCATATTTCACCAAATGCTTACGTATATAGCATGTATTGTTGTCTGAAAAAATCACAGAGGTCGGTGGTATATATAGTATATATCTCAAACAACCGATTGTTCAGATAAGAAAATTTTCACAATATCTGCCCCATTTTAACAGCTAAAAGCTTCAAATTTCACCAGTTGCTTACGTATATAGCATATATTGTTGTGTAAAAAAATCATAGAGATCGGTGGTACATATAGTATATATATGGTGGTATATATAGTGTATTCACCATCTTTCATTGAAAACGGACGTGCATTGGCTCGCGCTGGCTATATTTATTTATTTTATCATATTAAAGAAGTTTTCGCGCTTTTACTTTATAAGCATACTTAACAAAAATAATCAAACGGTTCATACGTGAATTTTGTAATAGTAGCGAGGTGCCGGGGCGTAATTGTTTATATATTATAAACTATTTAAATTTTCCGTACTGAATTTTTCAATAATGTCATTTCCCGCTCCTCAAACTGCACTCAAACGTTGCAATAGCTGTGGTTCTCCCTCTTCTGCCAAGTGTGTTAGATTGGACGATAACGTGACTCTTTCGGCTGTGTTTGCAAAATTAAAAGAACTGGAAGAGAAAATACAAAAGCAAGGTGACCATCTGCTTCCTGTAGTTGAAAGTGCGACACAAAAACTTATAGAGTTGGAGAATAAGCTACCAAAGCGAATGGATTAAGAATTATCTGCGGTTGCTGCTATGGTTGCTGAGTCATCGGCCGGCATCGCACTGCTTGAAGCGAATTTGAAGAAAGCAGAGGTGGACATTGCTGCCATGCAAAAACAAATAGCTAATTTGTGTAACAACAAAAAATCGCAAGACGTTGCTGCTGATGCTGTTGTGTTTGGTGTGCCATTCTATGACGGTGAGAATCGAATTCTTGTCGCCGCAAATTCGCGACATTTTTCGAACAAAGAAATCAGCTTGGAACTCTAATAGTGCCATCATTGTGAAGTTTCACTCACCGCTCGATCGTAATCGCACTTTACATGCTTTCCGCTAATACCAGTGGCGTATAAAAATCAGCAATACCACTCTCTGCTCTTGGTATTGAGGATACTTCCATATTTGCGAAGCCCCACTGAAGAAAATAGACGATTGCTGCAAGAGGCGATCAAATTACGAAGAGAGGGCAAATTACTAGCTTCGCATACTGTAAGAGGGCATATTAAGGGCATATTGTTAAGAAAGACCAAAATACTGCGGTAAAAATTATGTGCGAGGGCGATCTGATGCCGTTTCGTTAATTTAGTTCGTTTATTTATTTTGTCATTATCTGTTACTTCATTTCACTATGTGCCTATTGTTTTTATTGTAAAGATTGCAAATCTGAATTTGTGTTAATATCGATCTATTGGTAGTAATCGTTTGCTTAAATTTGCCTTCACTAGTTTCTGTTGTGACTGTGGCTAACACAACTGAACAGAATAGCTTTGATGATTGTAATGTTGCGATGGTTAATATTTTATGTGCTCGCCAAAAAGGGCGCAATGTTGTGCCCTTCAACGCACTCAGCTTGAACTCTGAAAAAATGGAAGTCGTGAGAGACCCATTTGAATATTCATCTGTGGATATAATTTGTGTATCGGAAACCTGGTTTCATTGTGATATGAGTGACTCGCTCTATCGTATTGATAGAAAGAATAGAAGGGGTGGCGGTGTTGGTGTGTATTGCAAACAATATTTAAAAACTATTAGAGTAATTTTTCGTTCATCCGGTACCAATGTTGAATTCTTGCTCATTGAACTGTCTTGCCCTACATATAAAACACTTGTATCCTGTGTTTATAGTCCCAGTAAATATTGCAATATTAGTGAATTTTTTGATATCCTGTCCTCTTATGCTGTTGACTATGGTAATATTATTGTTTGTGGTGATTTCAATGTCAATTTGCTTTGTAGTGACTTATGTACTTCGCGTCTTTTGGAGGAAGTCTCTAGTGTTGCTATATCGTGTGTAAATGCTAATGTTCCGACGAGGTATGGGAAAAACTGTTGTCCAAGCCTTATTGATTATTTTATGGTATCTGACCTGTTTGCGGAGGGAATGTGGCACCCGGGTCGTGGGGCGAGATCGCACGCAAATAAAAGGAAAATGACAATAGTTTTATTCAGTGCCTACAGAAACAATTCACTGCTGTATTCAATAAATAGAAGAATTAGTTCAAATACAAATGGCAATTTTAAATTTAATGTACAATTGTGCAAGAGTAATTACAATTCAAAAAAATGGAAAATATGTGTGGTAGGATAACTCACCTGGGGCTAGCTGCTGGCTCGTGAACTTTCCAAAATAGAAGAAAGAGCCAAGGCCACGAAAAAGTCCGCGGCACCTGCCGATAGCTAACTTTCGTTGAGTTTTTCCCCTTCAAAATTAGCTCTCGACTGGTGTTAGCCGTTACCGGTATTAATAATAAAATAACGAATGCGCGCGTTAGGGTGGTCCGAAATATTGGGCTGGTGGCCTAAACAAACCCTAGTATTGTCTTAAAATTTGACCAATTGCCTTTTGTATCTGAACATGACATGCTTTTCTGTTGTTTCGATATCCACCCTGACCATAATAGTGTAGTGATCGTCCGTAGAGTTTCTTTGACTATAGCATGTTGAATGTTGACCCAAATTAACTGGGCTGCATGTTGGGGTCTTTGCTCGGTTAATGAGAAGCTTATTTTTCTTAATGATAACATACTAAAAACTTTTATATCTCACGCTCCGATGCGCACGAGTGTACGCAAGGCCCCTTCTTCCCCATGGTTTAATAGAGTAGTCTTGAACGCAATCAGAAAGTGCAACAAATTGTATTCTGCCTGGAAGAGAGTACGCACGGTAAAGAAATGGAGGTTATTTAAAGCAGCCAGAAATGAAGCCACTCTCGTCATCAAGCAGGCAAAACGTAAATATTTTTCCAAAAAGTTGGACCCTGCACTTCCATGCAGTGTTCTGTGGCGAAATCTTAGAAATCTTAAGATACATGCTAGCCGTAATATTGAGTTCTCGCTTGAACCCGCCCTTATGAATAACGCATTTGTTAGCCGTGCCTCTGCCTCTTGCTCTCCCACCCCTCATCCAGGCTATTCGTGTCGTGTTAACTATGCTGGGCAAATGTTTAAGTTTAGTGCTGTGTCTGAATTGGATGTTGCTAAATCTGTGTTTAAATACAATCTAATACAGTTGGGGTGGATGGAATTCCTATTAAATTTATTCAAATTATTCGGCCTACTATCCTACCAACACTCACACATGTTATAAATCACATCTTCACCACATCCTGCTTTCCTGATGAGTGGAAATTGTGACGTTGATTCCTGTTGCTAAATCTGCCTCTGCGTGCAGTCCTAATGATTTCCGTCCTATCAGTATTTTGCCCGCATTGTCAAAAGTAGTTGAGTCCATAATGTCTGAGCAAATTTATAGCCATTTAAAGAAATCAAACTTGCTATCTCCATTTCAGTCTGGCTTTAGAGCCAAACATTGTTGTGCTACCGCTATGATTAAGATACTTGATGACATCCGAATACCATTTGACAGGAACCACCTTATTCTGCTTTGTTTACTTGACCTCTCTAAGGCATTCGATTCGGTAAACCATGCACTGCTGTGCGCTAAGCTTGTGAGATTCTTTGGTTTTAGTGAATCCGCGGTACATTTAATGAAGAGTTATCTGGAAGGGAGATCTCAGTGTGTAAAAGTAGGCTCGGTGACTTCTGATCTGCGCCCTCTTTCGGTTGGTGTTCCACAAGGCTCTATATTGGGTCCAATTTTGTTTAGTATGTTTGTCAACGATGTGTTCTCCACGTGTTGCCATGTTCAAATGCACGCTTATGCAGATGATATACAATTGTACATGTCGCGGCCTCTTGATAAGACGGATGAACTGTGTGCTGACTTCATCTATCGAAGCATGTGCTTCGCATAATGGTCTTCATCTGAACTGCGCCAAATCATATGTGCTTCCAATATGTAATAAATGACTGGACTGCTCAGCCATTCCACCACTGTTTATAGGTCATGAGAGTGTTCGTTTTGTATCAAAAGTGACTAATATTGGCTTTATCATAAATTCCGGCCTAACATGCACTGATCACGTAAATTCTGTTATACGTAAAGTCTATTATGTCTTGAGGAAATTGCGATATTCTGCTTCTTACACTCCGGTTACTATTAGAAGAAAGCTAGCCATACAACTTATCATGCCGATTATCTGCTACCCGGAACTCATATATAGCAAGCTGGATACCCAAATCTGCCAATAAAATTGAAGTGGTATTCAATAATGTCACAAGATATGTATATGGCTTGTCAAGATATGAACACATCTCCGACTGGAAGTCTCGCCCTCCTAGGATGTGAAATACTAGAGTATTTAAAAGGTATATTTTCTTTTCCGTCTTATAACTGTGAAGCAGCCTAGTTACCTGTATGAAAAACTAATTCTTCCTAGATCTTCCCGCATAAAGGACTTTATTGTTCCTACCTACTCTCTTCTTTGCTCTGCAAGACTATTTTTCGTCAATTCTATTCGAATTTGGAACTCTATTCCGGCGTCTATTCGGACTAATATAAACAAAGGCAACTTTAAGAAAATATTATATTCGCATTTTCATTGATTTTATAATTTTTTTTAAATTATAATTTTTCCGAAAGATTTGCTCTCTATCTTATGTACTACATCAAGTTATTATGTTATAAGACAGTTAGTTTACTGAATTTATATAACAATCTTACATGTATTATGTATTTGGCTTGTTAGTTCTAAGCAACTGTGCATGATTTACCTGACAATGTTAATACTTAGTTTTAAGCAGGCATGCTTAACCAACGACCGATATCATTTCGTTACGATAATTAACGTTAATAAACGAAACAAAGTCATTTCGTTTCGTTTATTAACGTTAAGAACGTCAAATTAACGAAATGATTTTGTTTTGTTTTCTGCCCTATCAAAACGAAATCAAATCGTTTATGTTGATTATTAATTTCAAACTATGCTGGCAAAGCTGATTGATGGCGAAGTCATTAAAGGTGAAAGCATTAGCCAAGCTGATTGCAACTTTTCATATGAATTTTGACAGTACGAACATTTCTCAGAGTATTTTTGACATTACCACCAACGAATTACACAAACAAATTACATGGAGTTTGTGTGTGTATGTCCGCTCCCTGTTACCACCTTACGGCTTCACCATGGCTATAGCATTGCCAGCACAATTCAAACATAAAGTATCACGTTTTTGTTAACGTTTTTAACGTTAACGAAAGTTTTTCGTTTCGGTTAAAAACGAGATACAATTTATCTTGATAAATTCTTTATCGATAATATTTCGAAGTGTTTAAACAGAAACGGTGGAAATTTTTTGATAAACGATTAGCTTAACGTTAAGGTGCATCCCTGGTTTTAATCTCTTAATTAAACTTATACAATTCTGTCTATACCAAACTATTGTGCTATAAAAGGCCATTTTTTCGATCTTAATACACTAATACACTGTTCTTTAAATAAATTGAAATTGAAATTGAAATATATATGTATATAGTATATATATATATATATATATATATATTATATATATATATATATATTCGCATTTTCAGCCCCATTTTAACAGCTAGAGACTTCATATTTTACCAAATACTTACGTATATAGCATATATTGTAGTCTGCAAAAATCATAGAGTTCGGTGGTATATATAGTATATATCTCATACAACTGATTTTTCAGATAAGAATCTTTTCGCACTTTCTACCCATTTTAACCGCTAGAAGCTTCAAATTTCACCAAATGCATACGTATATAACATATATTGTTGTCTGAAAAAATCATAGAGATCGGTGGTATATATATTATATACCCCATATAAACTGTAATTTTTGCCCCTTTTTTACGGCTAGAAGCTTCAAATTTCATAAAAAAATACTTACGTTTACGTCATATATTGTTGAAATACGTAATTCGTAGTCATAGTTTTTACATGCAGACCACAAAAAACGTGACACTTTGCATCCTCACACAAAGTACCTACCTTTTTTTTATTTTACATATATTTATCTTAAAAATCGTTTAGGTGTGTACATCTATCTGTTCACTATATATTGCTTTTCTTATACAGCCGAGTATTTGGAGATTACGAATGGGATAAGATTATTGTTCAGCCCATTCATGAAAGGTATGAAGCCTTCGGCAAAGCCGAAGACAGTCCCATCCTTACTTGTTTTATCTTCACAAAGTTCAATTTGGCCAAGGTTTTGCACTATGGTAATTTTCTTTTTTTACTCACGATTATTTTTTTTATTTTATTTGATCACCTTTTTATTTAATTATTAATAAAATTTTTCTTTCGGCATAGGAAAAGGGAGGGAATATTTTACTTTGATTCGGACCGCGACCGCATGTCCGAATAAAGTTAAAACAGAACAAGTAAGGAAGGCTAAGTTCGGGTGTAACCGAACATTACATACTCAGTTGAGAGCTGTGGAGACAAAGTAAGGGAAATCACCATGTTGTAAAAGGAACCTAGGGTAACCCTGGAATGTGTTTGTATGACATGTGTATCAAATGGAAGGTATTAAAGAGTATTTTAAGAGGAAGTGGGCCATAGATCTATAGATGGACGCCATTTAGGGATATCGCCATAAATGCGGACCAGGCCTGACTCGAGAATTTGTTTGTACGATATGGGTATCAAATGAAATGTGTTAATGATATTTTAAAAGGGAGTGGGCCTAAGTTCTATAGGTGGACGTCTTTTCGAGATATCGCCATAAAGGTGGACCAGGGGTGACTCTAGAATTTATTTTGTACGATATGGGTATCAAATAAAAGGTATTAATGAGTATTTTAAAAGAGCGTGGGCCTTAGTTCTATATGTTGACGCCTTTTCGAGATATCGCCATAAACGTGGACCAGGGGTGACTGTAGAATTTGTTTGTACTATATGGGTATCAAATGAAAGGTGTTAATGAGTATTTTAAAAGGGAGTGGGCCTTAGTTCTATAGGTGGACGCCTTTTCGGAATATCGTTATAAAAGTGGACCTGGGTTGACTCTAGAATGCGTTTATACAATATGGTGTCAAACGAAAAGTGTAATAAGTTTTTTAAAAGGGAGTGGGCCTTTGTTCTATGGGTGGACGCCTTTTCGGGATATCGCCATAAACGTGGATCAGGGGTGACTCTAGAATGCGTTTGTACAATATGGGTATCAAATGAAAGGTGCTAATGAGTATTTTAAAAAGGGTGTGGGCCTTAGTTCTATAGGTGGACGCCTTTTCGAGATATCGCCATAAAGGTGGACCAGGTTGACTCTAGAATTTGTTTATACGATATGGGTGTCAAATGAAAGGTGTTAATAATTATTTTAAAAGGGCGTGGGTCTTAGTTCTATAGGTAGACCAGGGGTGACTCTCGAATTTTTTTGTACGATATGGGTATCAAATGAAAGGTGTTAATGAGTATTTTAAAAGGGAGTGGGCCTTAGTTCTATAGGTGGATGCCTTTTCGAGATATCGCCATAAGGGTGGGCCAGGGGTGACTCTAGAACTTTTGTGTACGATATGGGTATCAAATGAAAGGTGTTAATGAGTATTTTAAAAGGTGTGGGCCTTAATTCTATATGTGGACGCCTTTTCGAGATATCGCCATAAAGGTGGACCAGGGGTGACTCTAGAATTTGTTTGTACGATATGGGTATCAAATGAAAGGTGTTAATGAGTATTTTAAAAGGGCGTGGGCCTTAGTTCTATAGGTGGATGCCTTTTCGAGATATAGACATAAAGGTGGACCAGGGGTGACTCTAGAATTTGTTTATACGATATGGGTATCAAATGAAAGGTGTTAATGAGTATTTAAAAGGGAGTGGGCCTTAGTTCTATAGGTGGATGCCTTTTCGAGATATCGCCATAAAGGTGGGCCAGGGGTGACTCTAGAATTTTTTTGTACGATATGGGTATCAAATGAAATGTGTTAATGAGTATTTTAAAAAGGCGTGGGCCTTAGTTCTATAGGTGGACGCCTTTTCGAGATATCGACATAAAGGTGGACCAGGGGTGACTCTAGAATTTGTTTGTACGATATGGGTATCAAATGAAGGTGTTAATGAGTATTTTAAAAAGGAGTGGGCCTTAGTTCTATATGTGAACGCCTTTTCGAGATATCGCCATAACGTGGACCAGGGGTGACTCTAGAATGTGTTTGTACGATATGGGTATCAAATTAAAGGTATTAATGAGGGTTTTAAAAGGGAGTGGGCCCTTAGTTGTATATGTAAAGGCGTTTTCGAGATATCTACCAAAATGTGGACCAGGGTGATCCAGAACATCATCTGTCGGGTACCGCTAGTTTATTTATATATGTAATACCACGTACAGTATTCCTTTCAAGATTCCAAGGGCTTTTTGATTTCGCCCTGCAAAACTTTCTCATTTTCTTCTACATAATATGGCAGGTGTCACACCCATTTTACCAGTTTTTTTCTAAAGTTATATTTTGCGTCAATAGACCAATACAATTACCATGTTTCATCCATTTTTCGTATTTGGTATATAATTATGGCATTTTTTTCATTTTTCGTAATTTTCGATATCGAAAAAGTGGGCGTGGTCATAGTCGGATTTCGCCCATTTTTTATACCAATACAAAGTGAGTTCAGATAAGTACGTGAACTGAGTTTAGTAAAGATATATCGATTTTTGCTCAAGTTATCGTGTTAACGGCCGAGCGGAAGGACAGACGGTCGACTGTGTATAAAAACTGGGCTTGGCTTCAACCGATTTCGCCCTTTTTCACAGAAAACAGTTATCGTCCTAGAGTCTAAGCCTCTACCAAATTTCACAAGGATTGGTTAATTTTTTGTTCGAATTATGGCATTACAAGCATCCTAGACAAATTAAATGAAAAAGGGCGAAGCCACGCCCATTTTGAAATTTTCTTTTATTTTTGTATTTTTTTTTCACCAAATTACTGGAGTTGAATTTTGGCATAATTTACTTATATGCTGTAAAGATATTAACTTTTCTTTTAAAAATTAAAATAAATAAATAAAAATAAAAATTTGATTAAAAAAAATTTTTTTAAAAAGTGGGTGTGGTCATTCTCCGATTTTGCTAATTTTTATTAAGCAGACATATAAGTAATAAGAGTAACGTTCCTGCCAAATTTCATCATGATATCTTCAACGACTGCCAAATTACAGCTTGCAAAACTTCTAATTACCTTCATTTAAAAGTGGGCGGTGCCACGCCCATTGTCCAAAATTTACTAGTTTTCTATTCTGCGTCATAAGCTCAACTCACCTACCAAGTTTCATCGCTTAATGCGTATTTGGTAATGAATTATCGCACTTTTCCATTTTTCGAAATTTTCGATATCGAAAAAGTGGGCGTGGTTATTGTCCGATATCGTTCATTTTAAATAGCGATCTGAGATGAGTGCCCAGGAACCTACATACCAAATTTCATCAAGATACCTCAAAATTCACTCAAGTTATCGTGTTAACGGACAGACGGACGGACGGACGGACATGGCTCAATCGAATTTTTTTTCGATATTGATGATTTTGATATATGGAAGTCTATATCTATCTCGATTGCTTTATACCTGTACAACCAACCGTTATGCAATCAAAGTTAATATACTCTGTGAGCTCTGCTCAACTGAGTATAAAAATATCTCCTCCCCCACTATCACAGGTAGGTTGGAAAAACTTCCAACATAGAATCCGCTCATAGGTATATGTCAGTTTATGTATGCACTTTAACTTTTCAGCCACCCCCTATCTCTTCGACGCAGGCGCATTCGTTGCTGGATAGATCGGTGAGTGCTAGTTATTAAGTTATGTTAATGTTTTCTTACACTATGTATATACATAAACACATATATACCATACAACTGAGTTGGCTGA
>JARSSU010031182.1:0-23028 GCA_029619165.1 Eurosta solidaginis
TCCACGCATCTGCAAGGCAGATGAGTTTTCACTGATAGCTTTTCATGGCAGAAATACACTCGGAGTGCTTGCCAACACTGCCGAGGCGCGATCTCGCTTAAACAAATTTTCTACTAATTGAAAAAACTGCGTGAACCCGGGATCTTCGGTGTGGTAGGCAGAGCACGCTACCATCACACCACGGTGGCCGCCTATATAATTTATTTTTGATAAATTACACTTCATTACTGCAATCAACCTCGTGTATATTACTCACAATAAACAGCTGTTGGTTTTGGTGGTGCCACCATGGAGATTTTTTTCAACTCCATCTCAACTCGATGTAGGATATCAACTGGAGAAATGTGTTTAATATTCATTTGAGAACTGTACATTTCTCAAAATCTCTCGAAATTAGGATAATAATTGGAAAATATTAATGACAAATCGAAAACTTTTAATTTTACAAAATTTCTCAAAGGTTGGATAGTGATTGGAGAATGAAGTTGGATATCAACTCGAGAACTATCTGGTTTCAGAATAATTAAATAATGATGTTGGATGTCACTTCCGAAACTAGACATATATTTCGCTGGAGAATTTTTTCCCATGTTTGTTGGGTAAACAAAATCCACCTGTTGCCGTATCTACAATTATCTAGATAATGAAAAAAACAATGTTGCCGCACAAAAAACCATAGCCCAAGGGCGGCCTTAAACTGAGACTGAAAAACTGCTCATTAGTTTTGGAGTTTAAATTTGACTAGAGTTTAAGCAAACTTCGTTTAAGCTTAGTTTAACCAACTACTGAAAAGCCGGGCCCCAGTTTTTTTACCTTTATTATTATTCTTAGCTTGTACCGGTGTTTGCCTTATTTTCCCTGGCACACATTTGTTATAAAAGCATTAAGGGAGTTTAGGATGCAAATGGGCATCATTGCATTGCGTAGCATATTATTTTCAATACACTAGCAAAATATACGGTTTTGCTTTTGCTACGTCATTGCATATATGCAACATCAAAACCCGCAGTTTATTTTTTCAATATTGAATATCAAATTAGCAACTGTCAATACAAAACAAAGAAACAAATGAAATGAGAAAAGTTGCTCACGATCCGTGGCTTATATTTGCTATAGCTAGGTTTACGACGTCAAATACACAAAATTCTGACGCCCTTAATGTTTTTTTATTATTTTTATTTTTTATAAATCATGTATTTTTTTAAGTATCTACAACTATGAAAACCCGTATAAAACTTTAAAACCCTATTTTTTCATGCTCATGTCTGAAACGGATATTACAGTTAAGGAAGAATTATGTACATTTATGCATTTTAACTTACATTGTGAAATATATCTTTAACAACTTGTTCTTGTTGGTTTTGCTCTTGCATTTTAAGTAATTTTGCTTTACGTTTAGCTTCTAGTAGTGCAGCGCTCGGCTTACCAGCGACTGTAGACTTAACCATTGCACGAGTTTGTATTTTAGCTTTTTGCGCAGCGCGGCGTGTAACAATTGGAGTATTCTACAAGGGGAGACAAAAAACAAAATGCCATCGCTTAAAAGCTTATCAATTAATATACCTACATATCGCTCATTTACTTCAATAGTGTCATAACTCAAAAAACACAATTTTCCAGGAGAGCCGGGAGAGCCAAGATTTTAACTGCCATATATTGCGCATATAAAGGCACATTTTCATTTTTATAGCACGTGGTAAATTTTTAACTGATCACAAAGATTTTTTTATACAACATAGATCATGATATTGGGTATTGCGAAGCCAAGCATAAATGCAACTTGGGGTACGTATTTAAATAACGACCAAATTTCAATGAAGGCAAAGTGGCAAATGTACAATGCGATCTGTAGAGCTATACAAGGGTATGCAGCGCAAATATGGGGTTCTGAAATGTTTAGCGAAGTAGACAAATTACAATGTTACTTCTTCAAAAGAATTTATAGGCTCCCCAACTGCACTCCAACTTACGCAATAATGCTGGAATCAGATATGGAAAACGGACATTTGTACACACTAAATCTGCATTTGAGGTACGTTTACAAGACATTTTTTGAATATTGTGCCCGAATTGTCAAAAAAGTTTTGCACAAAAATGTATTTTGGGCACAGAGATTAAACGCTTTGGGAAATGAGGCGAACCTAGTTAGGAATGAAGAGACGACAAGGCAAGCATGGAAAAATAATAATTTCTTATTATTATCGCACTTAAAAGCTGAAAACAGTGAGAATTTGACTGACTAGTGAAAATCGAATTTATAAATACCTGGACCATAATTTAGGGACACAGTATTTTAAAGAAAGCTTCAGTCGTGCGAACACAATGTGGATTTTCAAGGCGAAATGCGACTTAATTTATTTAGAGGACAGGTACAATAGAGGCTGCACACTCTGCAACCTCAATGAAACGGAAAACATACACCATTTCTTAGGCCAATGTCCTATATTAATTAGGCCTTTTAGACGAGTTTGTTTTGAAAGAGAATATTTAGGGGATGAGGAAGTAATCAGTGTGCTTAATGGGGAAAACGATCCTGATTGGAAAAAATTTATTAACTATATTACTGGTGCTCTGAAATACAGAAAACTAATAATAACAGAATTTGAAATTTTTTAATTTGGATATAAAACATAAGCGATTAATTTGACTTTGTGTTTTCATTTTGAAATTGTGACTAAATTTAAGCTAGAAGCCAAATTTATATAAACACAACTCCGACAGACGACTAACTAGTCATTGTCGTATTCTTTATTTTTCAAAATATATTTTTAAGAAAATCCAACCGATTTTGTTTAGATTTAAGGCATAATACTTATGTTAAATATTTTGAAATAAGAAGTATCTATCTATCTATCTATCTATCATGACATTGAGTGCGTTTATATGTTATTAACTCAAAAGTCGTGTTTTTGAGTTATGACACTATTGAAGTAAATGAGCGATATGTACATACATATATAGCTATATAGTTATTGTGCGGAATAAATATATTTAGTTATACCAACAAATAGAAGCAAAATTTAAATAGATTAAGCGCTTATATGTAGTGGCTCACAATAGTGACGGTGTCAAAAAAATACAAATGGACAGTTTTTAATAAAAATATGCTTCTATATGAACAAATACTTAATTTTCATGTGTTTACACGTTTGTGCTAATTATTTAATAAAAACTTAAATTATCTCAAAAACCAAGGTCACAGCTTATTTCGTGCACTGCGTCCTGCATTAGAAAAAATTACTTTTTATTAGTTTAGTACCTCGTACGACCACTTTTTGTTAGATAACATCTTCAAGATGATTTTCGATAGATGCAATTAGTTTTTGAGCGCACTGTCGGGTCGCATACCTCAAATGCTTTCACATATCCGGATTTTCGAGATTGTCAGCTGTATTTAAATCGCTCACATCTCAATGTCCTTTTCCGTGTGGCCGATTCCAAAATTAACCACAAAATTTTGTCAATGGCATTTGTAAGGCGAGAGATTGTGGATAGATGGAAGCATAAGGTACCACCCGAAGCCGCTCAAAAACTAATTGCACCTATGGAAAATCATCTTGAAGATGTTATCTAACAAAAAGGTGGTCGTACGAGGTACTAAACTAAATAAAAAGTAGTTTTTTCTAATGCAGGACGCAGTGCACGAAATAAGGTGTGACCTTGGTTTTGAGATAATTTAAGTTTTTATTAAATAATTAGCACAAACGTGTAAACACATGAAAATTAAGTATTTGTTCAAATAGAAGCATATTTTTATTAAAATTGTGCATTTGATTTTTTTGACACCGTCACTAGTTTCCTTTCTATATATGTATGTAGTTCAACAGTTTTGTTCTATAGCTGCACGAAAGAAGCTGTGAGCCACTGTACATCACTTATTTCAGGCAATGCGTGCGATCTTGCTGCCCTCACCCAACAGACTGCGCTTTGCACTCGTAGCTTCAAAAATCAGACGTCAGCTACAGTGGCGTAGTAACGGTAGTAATTGTGGGGACAAAACCCCTCCCGATATATTAGTTTCGTAGAAAATTGATTTGAGATGATATACATTTCAATTTCTAAAATAATGTTTCTTCCCTGACTATTGTGTTCAATCTCATAAGATAAGTTATACTAAATTGATAGAATTAATAATTTCTTAAAATATGACATTCAAAATTTCTCGTTTTTCACGACCTCAGCAAAACGCGAAGCTGTTTCAAGGATGCCGTCGAAACTTTGAATTGTCCTACAACGAAAGAACGTTTGAAGCGATTGTGTGAGACAAGATGGACGGAAAGACTAGATGCTTGTGATCTGCTTCAAAGGAATGTTTGCTGCCATTTATTTCAGTTTAGAAAATATTCATGACTTTGGAAACGCTGAAAGTTCTAGAAATGCTTTCAGTTATCTACACATTTTGAGGACTGGAGGATTCATTGTGGCAATGGTTGTTATTAACTGATAACACTGTGGAAGAAGTCATTGAGAAATTCGCTCAAAAACAGAGGAAAATCAATTTGCAATTCTGCCTTTTACTATTAATTATTACAACAACATTTTCAATAAATGGATCACTGAATAAATACAATACTATTTCCTCCCAATCACATTATTCCATACAATAAGTACCTATCATCACTTAACAAAATTTGAATTTTAAATTTTGTGACCCCCCAATAATTCGTTTACTACGCCACTGCTCAGCTACATGCGCAATATGTATGTAGTTGAATTTCCAGTTTTAAATATATAAGCCAAATAAGAGCAAACCTCGTTTTGTTGTAGGAGTCTAATCCGTTGAAGATAAATTATTATAATTTTTTATTTTATTTACAATTATTAACCCAATAGGTGATTACAATGTACCATTGCTTTAAAATGTCTACTTTTACAAAACGATATTGCTGCCGCAGTGTAATACTTCGCAACTCAATCTCAACTAGTTCCATCGCGAACAATTCAAAGATTCTATCTTGTTGTTTTTGTAGCAATGCTTCGCCGCATACAACAGGTGCAACCACTCACAAATTGTTATAAATATTCTCTAACTGCTGTTAGAGGCGTTGATTCCACGTTGAAATTGAAAATATGGTTGGTGCCATGTGGGACACATTACAAGCAGGACGTAAATTGCGTATGTCGGGGGTTGATTATGGATAAGTAACAGTTTTTACCTCTACTTTCGGCAGTGTTTGGCAAGCACTCCGAGTGTATTTCTGCCATGAAAAGCTCTCAGTAAAAACTTATGTACCTTGCAGATGCCGTTCAGAGTCGGCGTAAAACAAGTAGGTCCCATCCCCCCAATTTGTAGGAAAGAATAAGAGAACGACGCAAATTGGAAGAGAAGCTCGCGCCTTACTTTTAATATTTTAATTACATATTATTTTTTTTTATTTTACTTATTACATTAGCCAGATCGAAGTTAACCTAGAGTGACGCGCGTACTTTCCTCGATTGCTTTCCTCAAATGCCAGTTCAGTCCACCGGGCAATCATGTTTTGGAGACATAAAAGATATGCCGTGGCAGTGCTGAGTTTGGTGTTTTGACAGGCTTGCAGTTCGATATGTAAAAATTACTCTAAAGTGGGGATAGAACACCACCCTGTTGTTGTTGTAGCGATAAGGACACTCCCCGAAGGCCTTGGTGAGTGTTATCGATGTTGACGGTTCTTTGCCGGATGCTGATCCGATACGTTTCCGGTACCAAGCCCGACCATCTCGGGAAGGGATTCGAGTGGTTGATAACCGCAATACAAAGCTTTATAGCTTCAAAGCTTCCGCACCCAATTGTCAATCTCACCTACGCGAGGGGAAGGGATTCGAGGGGTTGATAAGCGCAATACAAAGCTTTATAGCTTCAAAGCTTCGGCAACCCAATTGTCAACCTCACCTACGCGAGAGGAATCCTGTTACAAATATGAATGTATCATACACATATTTAGCAGGCGAGGCTCTGGCGACCCCAAGTTCCTCATGGAACTAGGGGATGGGGCGGGATGGCCTAGAAGGTTTAATGTAGTCATATAAATCATTCCCCGGATGGTCGGGCTAGTACCTTAATGGTGCTTTGTTATCGGAACGTACCGGTTCTATGTATATCCGGCTAAGACCATCAAATCGATAACACTCCCCAAAACCTTTGGGAGTGTCTTTGTCGTTAATGCAACAACTACACCATCTCGGGAACTTTTTTTATGACCACATGCGACCTTCTATGCCACCCCGCCCTCCCACCCTCCCAACCCCTACATCCATGAGGAGCTCGGGGTCGCCAGATCCTCGGCTGTTAATGAAACAGGATTCGCCACGGATAGGTGAGGTTGACAATTGGGTTTGAAGAATCTATATATTGCGCTGGCAACCCGCAAGGGGTGCGCTACACAACCCTTTTAATCTATTTAGCATTTTAGTCGCCTCTTACGACAGGCATACCTACCGCGGGTATATTCTAACCCCCTAACCCGCTGGGGGAACACCACCCTGTGGCACCCATTCTTTAATTCTACTAGCTTTGGTCATTACGTTGCTGAGCTGCACCGATGCCTGCGGACAACAAATATTGTTTTCAATCCACCCTTCTAGACTGGGCGGCAAGGTAGACCCTTTTGATAAGTCTAGCTCTACGAGTATTGGTCTATGGTGGGGTTGCTGATTCATTCCGACATTTATTTGGAGTTGATAGCGTTTAGAGCGTTGGTGGTAGTGTGTAATTCTCGGAAGCCATGCTAATGATTGGCAAATTGCAGGTTTGCGGTGAAATAAGGAAGAGTATGGCTTGAAGTGTCTTTGCTACTGGCGATATAAGAGATATCGAACGATATGAGTATCATACGTTAGCTGGTCTCCCAGGCTAGCGGTACCACCTTCGCCATTTTCCATTTTTCAGTGATGAAAAAACGTGGACAGAGAAAGGTTGAAGACGAGCGCCAGATATTTTAATAACTCAAAGCCAAGGTTTTTAAGCATCAGCATAACAATCCCGTCCCGGGCCTACTGCTTTATGGTTTAGCAAGTTTGATGGATTGTTCAATCCCAAAGTCTTCGTGGAGTGTCCTTATCTCTACAACAACAACAACAACTATCTTTGGACAATATTGTACATCTACGTCATGGCATTACGCTACCGACTGTCTACATGCAAAATACTGGTTGTGACGTTCGAATCAGGATCTACATTTTGGCGAGAATGCATCCACTACTGTATCTAAAATCAACAAAGTCCTCAAATCTCTCGCCGCTGCAGTTGGAGTAAAGTTGTTACATGCTACGTGTCCTCCACATGGTCGCCAAGCCTAAGGGAGACACACTGGAAGCTTGTCAAAACACCACTCTCAGAAACTGCTACGTTTTGTCTTCTTATGTCCCCAGAATAACATTTACACAGTGAGGCGATGGTACTTCCCATAAGGGATAAAAATGTAACGCTGATAAACAGATTATGAGGAAAATACGGCACCTGAGAACTCAACTGTATGTAGCAGAAGAGAACGAAGAGGTCCTCAGTAATATACACACACAAAACGGCGTCGGACCTCTAGGCCAGTAATTGCCTGACGAGCTCCGTTCTTAAAGTCAAATACCCAGAGCTCGCAGTAAAAGAAAGCAACCTCCCCAGGGAAACGCGCGTCACTCTAGCTCATCTTCGATCTGTATACTGCAATGTGCTAAACTTTGACCTGTCCAGAATCACCCCGACAAACATATGTCCTGCTTGTAACGTGTTCCCACATGACATCAACCATCTTTTCAATTGCAATGTGAGTAGTCGCAGCTATTGGTTGGCGCGAAGCACTGTTACAAATACAACGCCCAACCATCTCGGGAAGGATTTAATATGAGCACGTTGAACCTTCTGGGCCATCTCGCCCCACACCACCTAGTTCCATTAGGAGCTTGGGGTCGCGTAGTCCTCTCGCCCCATACCCCCAGTTCCATTAGGAGCTTGGGGTCTCGGAGTCCTCGGCTGCTAAAAAAACATGATTCGCCACATGTAGGTGAGGTTGACAATTGGGTTGGAGAAGCTATAAGTTGCGCTGCTCCATTTGAAGGGTTGCAATACAACCCCTTTGGGTATTTTAGTTGCCTCTTACGACAGGCATACCTGCCGCGGGTATATTCTAAGCGCTCTAACCCGGGGCATGAAACTTGGTAGACTGGTTCAACGTATGTTGTTAAATGGTCAAAATGTTTAGAAAATTCCATTTTCAAAGGTATTTAGATACCAAATCACAGTTCTCGAACCATTGCGTTCAGTAAAAAAAAAGAGCATTACTACAATGCTCACGAAAAACGATTGTCCCGTACCAACATATAATACTCCTATTGTACAATGTTCTATTTTTGCAGTGGCGTATGGTTCTTATAAGTTATGGGTTGTCATGGCGTATGTGTAACATAATGAATAAGTGGATTGCCTACGATTGTTCCTCTAAAGCAGAGCTGCTCAACCCCTATACACTTATAGCACTTATGTTTTTGTTTTGCTCTGAAGAATATGCACAGATACAAATTCACACTTTTGAATATAAAAAAAAATCATAGTAGTCCCATATGCCCTCACATTTAAATTCGATTCATATGAAAGTGCCTGAATTTCATATGAAAGTGCAAAGAAAAAGCACTTCCATTTGAAGCCAAAGCACTTCGGTATAATATTCAAATTTTCACTAACAAATTAACACCAAAAGGTTTTTAAAAAATATTGTAGCACTGAGAAAATGTTTAATTTAAAATTTATTCATTAAGAGGGCCATCAAAATTCTTAAACATTTTAATAATTTTTATACCCAGCTGTACTTGTGCACAGGGTATTATAACTTTGATTGGATAACGGTTGGTTGTACATGTATAAAGGAATCGAGATAGATATAGACTTCCATATATCAAAATCATCAGTATCGAAAAAAATTGATTGAGCCATGTCCGTTCGTCCGCCCGTCCGTCCGTTAACACGATAACTTGAGTAAATATTGAGATATCTTCACCAAATTTGGTACACGAGGCTTATCTGGACCCAGAATAGATTGTATTGAAAATGAGCGAAATCGGATGATAACCATGCCCACTTTTTATATATATAACATTTTGGAAAACACAAAAACCTTGATTATTTAGTAAATAATACACCTTGAATAGAGACTCGTGATAAAATTTGGAAAAAATTTAGAATGGGCGTGGCACCGCCCACTTGTGATAAAATCAATTTACAAAATATTATTAATCATAACCCAAAACTCGTTAGACATATCGTAACAAAATTCGACAGAGAGGTTGCCTTTACTATAAGGAATGCTTTGTAGAAAAATTAACGAAATCGTTAAGGACCACGCCCACTTTTATATAAAAGATTTTTAAAAGTGTTGTGGACAAATAAAACAAGCTATATCTTAGCGAAAAAGACCTTTGTATCAATAAAATTTTACTTTCTAATTGAATTATAACATTAAATTGAAAACACTAAAATTTGTGAAAATGGGTGTGGCACCGCCCCTTTTTTGTCTAAGCAATTTTCAATGTTTCAGGAGCCATAACTCGAAGAAAAATTAACGGATCGTAACAAAATTGGGTATACATATTTTCCTTATAGCAGGAAATATTTCTAGTAAAAATGGATAAGATTGGTTAAGGAACACGCCCAGTTTTATATAAATGACTTTAAAAGGGTCGTAAGCAAAATAAGTTAAATCTTAGCGAAAAATAGTTTTGTACCAATCGTATTTTGTGCCATTATATAAGAAATGGCAAAAAAATTCAAATCTTGAAAAATGGGCATGGCACTGCCCATTTCTTATATTTCCCAACGTTTCTGGAGCCATAACTCGACGAAAAATTTGGTGCACATGTATGCCTTTTAACAGGAAATATTTTCAGTAAAAATGAACTAAATCGTTTAAGTCGTCTTCTTTTATATAAAAGATTTTGTAAAAGTGCGTAGATGCAGGTAATAAGCTATTTCTAGTAAAAGTTACAAAATTTCGTAAATAACCCTGCTCTTTTTATACTCAGCTGAGCAGAGCTCACAGAGTATATTAATTTTGTTCGCATAACGGTACCCCGTAACTGCATGAACTAATCGAGATAGATATAGACTTCTATATATCAAAATGATCTGGGCGAAAAAAGAAATTCTTTTAGCCATGTCCGTCCGTCCGTTCGTAAACACGATAACTTGAGTAAATTTTGATCTTAATGACATTTGGTATGTAAGTTCCTGAGCACTCATCTCAGATCGCTATTTAAAATGAACGAAATCGGACTATAACCACGCCCACTTTTTCGATATCGAAAATTTCGAAAAACCGGAAAAGTGCAATAATTCATTACCGAAGACGGATAAAGCGATGAAACTTGGTAGGTGGGTTGACCTGATGACGCAGAATAGAAAATTAGTAGTAGTTGGACAATGGGCGTGGCACCGCCCACTTTTAAAAGAAGGTAATTTAAAAGTTTTGCAAGCTGTAATTTGGCAGTCGTTGAAGATATCATGATGAAGTTTGGCAGGAACGTTACTCCTGTTACTGTTACTGTCTTCTAAATAAAAATTAGCAAAATCTGATGACGAGCACGCCCGCTTTAAAAAAAATTGTAAGTCAAATTTTAACAAAAAATTTAATATCTTTACAGTATATAGGTAAATTATGTCAACATTCATCTCCAGTAATGATATGGTGCAACAAAATACAAAAATAAAAGAAAAAAGTGGCTCCGCCCTTTTTCATTTAATTTGTTTAGAATACTTTTAATGCCATAGGTCGAACAAAAATTTGCCAATCCTTGTGAAATTTGCTAAGGGCATAGCTTCTACGAATATAACTGTTTTCTGTGAAAATGGGCGAAATTGGTTGAAGCCACGCCCAGTTTTTATACACAGTCGACCGTCTGCTCTTCCGCTCGGCCGTAAACACGATAACTTGAGCAAAAATCGATATATATTTACTAAACTTAGTTCACGTACTTATCTGCACTCACTTTATCTTGGTATTAAAAATGGGCGAAATCCGACTATGACCGCGCCCACTTTTTCGGTATCGAAAATTTCGAAAAATGAAAAAAATTCCATAATTCTATACCAAATACGAAAAAGGAATGAAACTTGGTGATTGGATTGGTTTTTTGACGCAAAATATAACTTAAAACAAGTAATGGTGTCTAACTTCGGGTGTAACCGAACATTATATACTCAGCGTGAGCTTCAATTGCACATTTCATTTCAGATAAATTACTTTTCTACATAACGCGTAACACCGCCCGTTTAAAAAAATGTCTCCCCATTTCCTCTTACAGTAAAACTTGATAAGTGAAATATAATTGATTCAAAGCTATTTTTTTGCTAAGTTATAGCTTAATATTCTAGATTTACGACCCTTTTAAATTTGTTTTATATCTAAATTGTCGTGGTCATTAACCGATCTCGTCATTTTCACTAGAAATATTTTCTACTATAGGGAAAATTTGTGTACCCAATTTTATTACGATCCGTAATTTTTCTTCGAGTTTGGGGATTGTTTTTGGACAAGAAACTGTCCTGGAGACCCAATGTGGAAGATCGGGCCAGGAAGGCCGCCATTGCCTTGTACTGCTGCAGAGGGGCTATCGGAAAGAGATGGGGACTCTCGCCAAGAGTAGTACACTGGCTTTATGAGATGGTGGTCAAACCGATTCTGCTATATGGGGTGCTGGTCTGGTGGAAAGACTGGACACGGCGAGCACCTCCAAAATGTTAGTGTCAGTGCAACGGACGGCGCTGATCGGTATCAGTGGCGCTCTCAGAACAACACCAACCTTGGCACTGAACGTCATGCTGAACATATACCCAGTAGATATTGCGGGAAAGGCGGCCGCGGCAATGTCGTTGGTCAGGCTACGTGATATGGGATATGGACTTTCTGACCGCGGGCACTTTTGCCTTCTTACCAGTTTCGACTTTATCCCGGACAGAACGGACTATTGTATGCCGATAACTGCTCCCTATACAACCTTCACCCCAGTCATTCCAGAGAGTGGAGTGGGGAAGAGGAATTATCTGGGGCATGGGACCGGTTAACTTGTTCACGGATGCGTCGAAGCTGGATGGAAAGGTTGGTGCGGGAGTCTTTTGTCAAGAGCTAAATTTAAGCCGCAAGTTTAAGTTGGCTGATCACTGCAGTGTATTCCAAGTGGAAGTTGCTGCGATTAAGGATGCGGTGGATGGAATGCTATCCAGTCCTACTACAGTTAGGGAATTTACATCTACTCTGATAGCCAAGCGGCTATCAAGGCCTTGAGCTCAACTACAGTACGATCGAGGGTGGTCTGGAGTGCCTGACCTCGCTTGCGATTGCATCGAATTATTTTACAATTAAGATTATCTGGGTCCCGGGCCATAGTGATATCCCGGGTAACTGTCAAGCGGATCTCTTAGCCTGCATCGGTACAACTGAACCGGATGAAGATGGCTGTAGGGATTTCGGGATTTCGCTGGCCACCTGTGGATTGCTCCTCCATAGCTGGGCCTCGAGTCAACTCAGCAAACGTTGGGCGGACACCACGTCTTGCAGGGTAGCAAGATCTTTCTGGCCGAAAGTGGATGGCAGGAGGTCTGCTGAACTAATTGGGTTCACTAAGGCTCACCTATCAATGGTCATTGGGGTTTTGACAGGGCACTGTCCCATGAGTATCCATGCGGTACGTCTCAATATACTGGAAACTCCATCCTGCTGCAGCTGTATGGAGGATGATGAGGTGGAATCACCAAATCACTTTATGCTTGATTGCCCAGCTTTTGCCAGAACTAGGCGAAAGTACTTCGGTCGCGACTCACTTGGATCTCCCGAGGATTTATCCAAAGTTGAGATCGGTATCATTCGGAGCTTTAACTTTGCTACCCAACGATTCTCTAAGTAGCTAGATCTAAGTCACCGTTATTTTTGGTGTATGTGGTATCACAACGGACCTTCGTGTTGTCCAAGTGAGCTATCCTTATCAGGGCAGCTACTACTCAACCTATCCTATCCTATGTCTCCCGAAACATAGAAAATGCCTAGTCATAAAAGAGGCGGTGCCACACCCATTTTTAAAAATGTTTGTGTTTTCCATTTAATGTAAGTCAATTTAAAAAGTAAAATTCTATTGATACACCGTGGTGGGATGGTAGCGTGCTCCGCCTACCACACCGTATGTCCTGGGTTCGCACCCCGGGCAAAGCAACTTCAAAATTTTAGAAATAAGGTTTTTCAATTAGAAGAAAGTTTTTCTAAGCGGGGTCGCCCCTCGGCAGTGTTTGGCAAGAGCTCCGAGTGTATTTCTGCCATGAAAAACTCTCAGTGAAAACTCTTCTGCCTTGCAGATGCCGTTCGGAGTCGGCATAAAACATGTAGGTCCCGTCCGGCCAATTTGTAGGGAAAATCAAGAGCAGCACGACGCAAATGGGAAGAGAGCTCGGCCTTAGATCTCTTC
The DNA here is from genome assembly GCA_029619165.1 of Eurosta solidaginis. Lineage (NCBI taxonomy): Eukaryota > Metazoa > Arthropoda > Insecta > Diptera > Tephritidae > Eurosta > Eurosta solidaginis. Next base: position 13,417 of record JARSSU010031182.1, read on the forward strand.
GGAGGTTATCGCGCCTTACATTTATTTTTTTAGCTTATTATTTTCGTCCACGACCCTTTAAAAAATCTTTTATATAAAAGTGGGCGTGGTCCTTAACCGATTTCGTTAATTTTCTTCAAAGTATTCCTTATAGTAAAGACAACCTCTCTGCCGAATTTGTTATGATAGGTTTAACGCTTTTGATTATGATTAATAATATTTGTAAAAATTGTTTTTGTTTTATCGGCCTATTGATAAAGTATTCAAGGTTCGAAACGAGCTCAAGGGCAGAACAATAATTTTTGTAATGATTATTGTTTTCTTAATTTTGTATTATTAAAAAATTTTATCTTGTTTTTGGAATAGTAAGTAGACAATTTTTCAGACAACCTGCCATAGCTGCGCAGATAGATCCATTTCGAAGGGTGCTTGACTTGCTTTGTTTGACTGACCACCGCTATATAGCTAAATGGTTAGCGCAGCGTGCCTAAAGCGTACTGATGATGAAGGCTTAGCACCCTTCAAAATGGATCTACCTGCGCAGCTATGGCAGGTTGTCTGAAAAATTGTCTACTTACTATTGCAAAAACAAAATAAAATTTTTCAATTATAGAAAAATTAAAAAAAAACAATAATCATTACAAAAAATTATTGTTCTGGCCTTGAGCTCGTTTCGAACCTTGAATATTTGTAAAATTGATTTTATCACAAGTGGGCGGTGCCACGCCCATTTAAACAATTTTTTCAAATTTTTATCAAGAGTCTCATTATCAGTCCACACGTCAAAATCAACATTCTAGGTGTATTATTTACTAAATTATCAGGTTTTTTGTGTTTTCCAAATGTTATATATATAAAAAGTGGCGTGGTTATCATCCGATTTCACTCATTTTCAATACCAATCTATTCTGGGTCCAGATAAGCTCGCGTACCAAATTTGATGAAGATATTTCAATATTACGCAAGTTATCGTGTTAACGGACGGACGACGGACATGGCTCAATCTAATTTGTTTCGATACTGCTGATTTTGATATATGGAAGTATATATCTATCACGATTCCTTTATACCTGTATAACCAACCGTTATCCAATCAAAGTCATAATACCCTGTGTACAAGTACAGCTAGCAGGGTATAAAAAAATTCGTAGTAGTCCCATATGCCCTCACATTTAAATCAATCATATGAAAGTGCTGAATTTCATATGAAAGTGCAAAGAAAAAGCACTTCCATTTGAAACCAAATCACTTCGGTATTATATTCAAATTTACACTAACTAATTGACACCAAAAAGTTTTTCAAAAATATTGTAGCACTGAGAAAATTTTTAATTCAAAATTTATTCATTAAGAGGGCCATCAAGATTCCTTAAACATTTTAATAATTGTTATTTATTTATCAAATTTAAACAAGTTTCAGTGTACATATAATTATGTATATGTATTGCGATTTGTACATCAATATAAACAAGTAAGGAAGGTTAGTTCGGGTGTAACAGAACATTACGTACTCAGTTGAGAGCTATGGTGGCAACATAAGGGAAATAACCATGTAGGAAAATGAACCGAGGGTATCGCTGGAATGTGTTTGTATGACATGTGTATCAAATTAAAGGCAATAAAGAGTATTTTATGAGGGAGTGGGCCATAGTTCTATAGGTGGACGCCATTTAGGATATCGCCATAAAGGTGGATCAGGGTTGACTCTAGAATTTGTTTGTACGATATGGGTATCAATGAAAGGTGTTAATGAGTATTTTAAAAGGCGTAATCCTTAGTTCCATAGGTGGACGCCGTTTCGAGATATCTCCATAAAGGTGGACCAGGGGTGACCCTAGAATTTGTTTGTACGATATGGGTATGAAATGAAAGGGTTAATGAACATTTTTAAAGGGAGTGGGCCTTAGTTCTAGAGGTGGACGCCGTTTCGAGTATCTCCATAAAGGTGGACCAGGGGTGACCCTAGAATTTGTTTGTACGATATGGGTATCAAATGAAGGTGTTAATGAGTATTTTAAAAGGGAGTGATCCTTAGTTCCATAGGTGGACGCCGTTTCGAGATATCGCCATAAAGGTGTACCAGGGGTGACCCTAGAATTTGTTTGTACGATATGGGTATCAAATGAAACGGGTTAATGAGTCATTTTAAAAGGGAGTGGGCCTTAGTTCTATAGGTGGACGCTTTTCGAGATATCGCCATAAAGGTGGACCAGGGGTGACTCTAGAATGCTTTGTACAATATGGGTATCAAACGAAAGGTGCTAATGAGTATTTCAAAGGGCGTGGGGCCTTAGTTCTATAGGTGGACGCCTTTTCGAGATATCGCCATAAAGGTGGACCAGGGTGACTCTAGAATGTGTTTTGTACGATATCGGTATCAAATTAAAGGTATTATGAGGGTTTTAAAAGGGAGTGGTGGTAGTTGTATAGGTGGTCGCCTTTTCGAGATATCGGCATAAAGGTGGACCAGGGGTGACTCTAGAATGCGTTTGTACAATATGGGTATCAAACGAAAGGTGGTTAGTCTATAGGTGACGCCTTCTCGAGATATAGCCATAAAGGTGGACCAGGGGTGACTCTAGAATACGTTTGTACGATATGGGTATCAAATGAAAGGTGTTAATGAGTATTTAAAAGCGTAGGGCTTAGTTCTATAGGTGGACGCCTTTTCGAGATATCGCCATAAAGGTGGACCAGGGTGACTCTAGAATGTGTTTGTACGATATCGGTATCAAATTAAAGGTATTAATGAGGCTTTTAAAAGGGAGTGGTGGTAGTTGTATATGTGAAGGCGTTTTCCAGATATCGACCAAAATGTGGACCAGGTGACCCAGAACATCATCTGTGGATACCGCTAATTTATTTATATATATAATACCACGAACCGTATTCCTGCCAAGATTTCAAGGGTTTTTATTTCGCCCTGCAGAACTTTTTCATTTCATTCTACTTAATGTGGTAGGTGTCACACCCATTTTACAAAGTTTTTTTCTAAAGTTATATTTTGCGTCAATAAACTAATCCAAATACCATGTTTCGTCCCTTTTTCGTATTTGGTATAGAATTATGGCATTTTTTCCTTTTTCGTAATTTTCGATATCGAAAAAGTGGGCGTGGTCATAGTCGATTTCGGCCATTTTTTATACCAATACAAAGTGAGTTCAGATAAGTACGTGAACTGAGTTTAGTAAAGATATATCGATTTTTGCTCAAGTTATCGTGTTAACGGCCGAGCGGAAGGACAGACGGTCGACTGTGTATAAAAACTGGGCGTGGCTTCAACCGATTTCGCCCTTTTTCACAGAAATAGTTATCGTCCCAGAATCGTAGTCCCTTTCACGATTGGTAAATTTTTGATCGACTTATGGCATTAAAAGTATCCTAGACAAATTAAATGAAAAAGGGCGGAGTCACGCCCATTTTGAAATTTTCTTTTATTTTTGTATTTTGTTGCACCATATCATTACTGGAGTTGAATGTTGACATAATTTACTTATATACTGTAAAGATATTAATTTTTTGTTAAAATTTGACTTTAAAAAAATTTTTTTTTAAAAGTGGGCGTGGTCGTTCTCCGATTTGCTTATTTTTATTAGCATACATATAGTAATAGGAGTAACGTTCCTGCCAAATTTCATCATGATATCTTCAACGATTGCCAAATTACAGCTTGCAAAACTTTTAAATTACCTTCTTTTAAAAGTGGGCGGTGCCACGCCCATTGTCCAAAATTTTACTAACTTTTCTATTCTGCGTCATAAGGTCAACTCACCTACCAAGTTTCATCGCTTTATCGTCTTTGGTAATGAATTATCGCACTTTTTCGGTTTTTCGAAATTTTCGATATCGAAAAAGTGGGCGTGGGTTGTAGTCCGATATTGTTCATTTTAAATAGCGATCTGAGATGAGTGCTCAGGAACCTACATACCAAATTTCATCAAGATACCTCAAAATTTACTCAAGTTATCGTGTGGACGGACGGACGGGGACATGGCTCAATCAAATTTTTTTTCGATCCTGATGATTTTGATATATGGAAGTCTATATCTATCTCGATTCCTTTATACCTGTACAACCAACCGTTATCCAATCAAAGTTAATATACTCTGTGAGCTCTGCTCAACTGAATATAAAAAATTTTAACAGCCCTGCCTTGTAGGAAAATTCTAACAACTAAGCAGATAGTTGCACGAAAGCTGCCCTTTCGTGAACTTTTTTAAAAAAACTGTGATTCATTCAGGGAACCTAGCTTTTTATCAAAAAAGGAAAAAAATATTCAACATTTAAGATTTTTAAATTTTATATGTAGATATACATAGGTATGTAGTTATACATATGTATATAAAAATAGTAATTTTAGAATAATATAAGAAAAATTTCCTTTAATTATAAAATGCTTTATATAAAGCTCTGAATCTATGTAAATATGGTGTAACGAATTTTTGGGAAAATCCTTGTAATTTTATACGCCTTCTGCAAACGTTCGAATCGCTAAATTGTTAAATAAATAACTCCAATAAAAATGGTCTTTATTAGAATACTTTGAGAGTACATCACAATAACACTTATACTAAACAACTAATTGCGTGTTTAAATCAAACTGATTCCTAATTACTCAGCTTGCGCTGCTTTTATACTCTCCGTTCTTAATTCGCATATTTCTACAAAAGTCTAGACGTTTCGCCTTCTAGAACTGCTGTATATCGTGCTTTGTAATTGAGCTGCATATATGCGTGTGTGAGCAACTAACTTCGGCTGATGACAACATGTGTGTGCGTGAGTTATTCTTCGTCACCTTTTATGTAAGTGTGTAAATGGATTAAATTCACGTATTCATGTACATGAGAGTAGCAGCTTGCTTTATTGTTGTTGTGCCTTTATTTACTAACAGCTTAGTGATGCTAAAATTCGCCACAATAGCAATATTTGTAAAATAAATGAAATTATTAAATCCAGGTAAAAGATGTAAGCTGGTTTACGGAAAAGAATAAAATCTGCACATGGGTTCGGACACAAAGCGCTCCTATAAAAACATATATCTATGTACCAACAATGTTTGCATTGCGGCTGAACAAAACAGCTAGAAACTTGATTTAATGATCAGGAACCTTTCGTTAACTCCTATTGCCTTACAACAACATTCATAGCGAATTTATACAAATACAAATACTTAACAATCGCATCTGTAACATACAGAAGTAAGTAAGTACAGTCAGTTTTTATTTAATTTTTTATTTCGAATTTTATGTGTACATATTAGAATTCGGTGCATGGTTGATGTTGAGGTATAAAAATTAATATTTATAACTAATTTTTGTTGTTGTTGTTGAAGGTTTTGGGAGTGTCATCGATGTTGATTGTCCTTTACCGGATATAGATCCAGTACGTTCCGGTAACAAGCACTGTAGGGTTCTTATTATTTTTATTTAACTTTGTATTTTAGTTACTTTGAACTTTGTAATTTTAAAATGTTTATCAATATTTTAATTTTCAATATTGATTATTCAATTATCAAAAATTTTTCATTGTTTGAAGTTGGTAAAATAAAAGAATTAAAAAGATCAAAATAAAATATAATGCAAAATACGTTTTAAGAAAAAGAATTTTTAATTATAACCTACAACTGGCGATCCCGCCTATACACCTAAAATTGTGCTACAACAAATTAATGCAATTAATTAGTGCGCCTAAAATCAGGCAAAAGAACGTTTTTTTAAAAACAATATTGAATAGTGTTGTGCAAAATATAAACAGCATTAAAAAAAAACATATTTTAACAACATCTACAATAACATATAAATCAATATTATCAACAACTAAAAAACTGCATTCCTACTGTTGTTGTGGAAGCCCTCAAGTCGGTGTTTATTGTCTTGGAATTTGTCAGCAGTATCAATTTTTCGTCCTTGGGGTATTTAAAAACTGTGTTTTTACAAGAAGACTTCATTTATAATTAAACTGCAATTAGCGTATTCATTTTTTCGTGATGCGTCTGCGCTATTTATTTGATTAAAAGAGTTAGCAGATAAAATAGTTTAATAGAGACAAGGAGCAGCAGTATCATGCAGAGCAAAATAAAGCAAAAAAAAACAAAAAATTAAAAACAAAAACGAAACCAACTGTGAATAGCTTTTCATACAATAAGTCGCTAACATCGAACGCGCGTTCAAGTCAACGATTATTAAGTGCTGCGCGCTTAAATCAAACTAGCATATTAAAAATTTAAGTACAACGTCAGCAGTAAGAACCAGTGAATATAATAAAGGCGTATAACAACATCACACTCACGAGCAATCTGACGTAGCATATAGATCATCTCATTTATATCCACATTTGTCAAATGCAAATGCTTCAAAATAGTGAAACAAGCATCGATCAATCCCTCAGATAACTCAATCTCACACAAAGCCACCATACTAAGCACAGCTGTTATTTTGAGTTCCCTGATTGAGCAGCTAAAACATCAAAATGCCATGCATTATAACAGCAACAAACTGATATCACAGCAAGATTTCTGGTGAAACAGTTAATTATTTTCTATGTGTTTATGTATGTTACTAATATATAGATATATTACTCATTATATTGTAAACTCTCTCTGATAGAAACATTACTAGTTTATTTAGCTGTTTTGTTAGTGATCTCTCTTTTCATTAATCAATATGTTTCGTTCACCACAACATAATACACAAACATCTACATTACTAATACAATTGAAAACGACTCTTTGATAGATTACCAAATGACACTGCTCAACAACAACATTGTACATAATCATATGCAAATGTTACTCACACACGAAAAAGAAATGTTTGCCAGCTTCAGTAAAACACTCCCACACAATTTTGGCACTAATTGTCGAGAAGCAGGTCTTATTCATGCCCCGGGAGAAAAGCACAACTGCACTTAGTACTACAACACATACACAAGGAAAACACTAAATACGACCACACTCATGTACAGCCACTTCACGCAGGAAGTGATAATAAACTATTTGGAATCATCTGATCCACAAAATCCTCTCCTATATACATAATAAATTACTAGACCTAAAAAAGTGTTGATAGAGAAAGCGACGTACACTTATGCGAAAATTCGAAACGTGATAGAAATGTTTAAACGATTCTGTAGGATGGGTGATCGTAAGTCTCAGAATTTTATCGTTCATTAATCTATACTAGCCGGGTAAAATTTAGTGAAAATATTTTAAAGAAAATTGTGGATGCGGTAAAACTTCCTAAAAATTTAGTATGATTTCGCTAAATCGAGTTCTAATAATATTACCGAGATAATGAAAATTATGCAGATAATATTTGAGGAAGTAGATTGATAAACACAAATGAAGTATGTTTGCGCGTTACATAATTTTTGCGAACTATAAAAAGCACCAAAATCTGTTGTTGAAACACACTTGACACTTTTTGTATAAAACGACTCTTGTATTGTGTGAGACATTCCAGAACTCTATCGTTTAGAGTTATCTGAAGTCAAAAAACCACATTCGATAGAAATCAACTAGATCGCGCGGCCAGTCGAGAGAACAAATTTAGGAAATATACATTATTTGGCATAGATCGCATCACGAGAAATAATCAAATTGGTTGTGTAGTTCTCACTACAAATCTTGGAAGTATAAGTAATGCCAGAGGAGTGTGAACAACCTGTTGCATGATAACTAAATAGAACACAAAGGATTCAACAAAACTAAAGTCTTCCGTTGTTACAGCGACGAACAACGGACATTGTAGAATTTTCGACGCGACCTTTATTTATTTTTGATAGAGAAACAAACAAAATTTTTTAATTGATACCCACTCAGCATTTAGGTGATTCAATTTTGAATTTCCGTACAATTGTCACGGATATTACGTCGGTCGTAAACGCAAGCTGGAGGAGATGAGCAAGGAGCGAGTAAGAGATAAAGAACGAAAACTTGCCCGGCTATTGAATGTCTGTGATATCTGTGTCGCAAATGGAAGTAATCAAGCAGTCTTACCGTCAGAGGGAATGTGGATGGCAAGGAGCGTGTACTGACTGTAGATACGGGCGCATCTCATTCCTTGATTCGAACTGTTGGTCACAAGAGAGTAAAGTCATTTACTGAGCGAGGTTGCGTACGGTCACAGGCGAATATAACCAGTCAGGGAGAATATATGTGAGTTCTAATTGGGAAGGTCATGTTCTACACAATTCGTTGTGGCGGGATTGTTGATGAAGTTAATTGGGAGTGGATTTCTGGTTGACCATGACATCAAGATCGATATGCAGAGAAGGGTGATGCGTTATGAGAACCAAGATGTGCCACTTAACTTTAGTTGAAAAAGGGTTCAGCAGTATCGGGTACTGGTGGAAATACTCAACGGGCCACGAATTCAAAGGTAAAGGTTGATAGATCGAATGGGCCAAATAAATCAAATCAAAGTACCTGCGAGAGAAACACTGGCTTTGACAAAACCTAAAGACGCAGGAAAACGAAGAAGAATGCGAGGGTAGTTTCAAGCCGGAGCGCACTACTGTTGTAAATGTGGGAACGATACCGATTATGCAAAGAAAATTCGTCCACGCAGCTCTACGAAGTGGTTCATTGGCCAAACAACAGAGTGTGAAGGACGAACCAGGTATTTGAGTGGTACGATGAAACACAGGTACCATGAGAACAATAATTCGAAAGGTTTCTTGGCGGGGAATTTGTAGTGTTATACACCCTCAACCGCGGAAAGGTGTTCCATCCAAATTTCGGTGCAGTTGGGGAGGCCCGTACAAGGTTGTGATCAGTGATACCATCTACCGCATACAAGCATTGTGGAAACCACGAGTAGAAGAGTGGTACATTGGCGATGCTAGCAGCGTTTAGGTCGAGAGATTTGCCTAATCGGGACGATCAGACTTAGGTAGGGCATTGTCACGGATATTACCACCCCTAATATCCCATCACTAAGGGATGCTAAGGCATGCCAAGCAGTATTTACGTTAATAATCAAATCAGTATACACATATATAAGGCAGGCCCAGAGAGATGTCACACACAGATGCATTTACTTATACGGCTATGTGCGCGCGAGAGACTGTAAACTACAAACATTCACATCAATAATTCAATCTTTATGTATCTACATAAACGAATAAATAATTGCGTCTACACATATGTACGTATACGAGCAGCGGAGCGGTAATGCACAAACACTGCATATATCTTATCTCAGTGGTCACAAGAGAGGGCAATATTTTTGCACGTGTTGTGGCTGGCGATTTTGGTAGCCGAAACAACTGTAACTTCTGGAAATCGAAGAGCCTAGAAGTATGCAGCGTAAACTATAAAAGCGGTACAGGCGAGTAAGAAGTAATTCAGTTTGAGTTGAGCAATCAATCAGTTATTGATTAGCACGCGATCTGGCGGCAATAGTAGAGTTTATTTGAGTTATCAATCAGTTTGGTTATTAAGCCAGAGTAGCAAGTATAATGTTATTGTGAAGTACTTCCAAAAGGCCATTTTTCCATATTCCAATATTGGAGTTATTTATTCAACAGTTTAGCGATCGAACTTAGCAGAGGATTGCAAATAAGAGGATTTGCAAGTAAATTCTTACAATATCAATACAATTGATTACTCTTTCTGACTAAATAATGAGTTAT